>CM031236.1:538438225-538589350 GCA_018340775.1 Taxus wallichiana var. yunnanensis
CACATACTTCAAGTTATTACCTTTATTATTATTTACGTACTCTAGCTCACGTGAGTGCATATTACAGTGAAATCGATTACTAATAATTTCATAATCCATGTAAGTGCCATGAAAGCACGGATTCCACAAGCCGGAGTCCTCTCGGGACCACGGTGTTTGAGTCGTTGACAGAGGTTCAAGTTGAACAGAATCCAGAAACTACATTTGCTTTAAATTAAAAGCGTGTTACATACAGGAAGGAAACTTGATGAAATATACTATTTTGTAGGTATCATATTATCCTTCACAGAAAACTTTAACTCTTCCCATTGTGATATCATCATGACTCAATTCTGCCTTGCATTTTACGACATATTAAGTCATGTCAGCCGATGGCTAAACCCATACACATATTTTATAGTAACCAATTGTACATGATTACAATACTTCAATTCTCGCTACCAACATATTATCTGATTACATAAGAATGTTCTTCGCAATGCAATCTTAATATTTAAATACAAAATCGGGGTTTTAAAGTGAACATTATTTAAAAATACCCAATTCCCATCACTTTAGTAGGAGCAACATATCACTTCCTACCCTTATTAAATGCATGGCTATGCGTTATCCAGCACAAACCTATGGAAAACATGTTGTGTGCAAGTAAGATGCACGTTAGAATCTAGGAGTCAGCTTACATTAAATCCTTTGACTTAGTTTTATCATTCCATGGATAATTTCAACTCTTTTATGATCCTGCATGCGCTCCCAATTTGAGGAGTGTTACATGCAAGATGTGATGGCATTGGTAATTTAATATTTTTAAAGGAAGCATGATATTTATGATTAGGATATCTAATCGATGATCTTCGATACCATCACACTTACCTCCTTTGGTGTGTTTTGCATAGCTTGTGGCTTTATATATTCGGTCCACTAGACATTTCTACCACCCATTTCCTCTTTTAGTTGATTGACAGTTGTTTTTATCTCTCTATGATGGTGGCGAGGGTTTTGGTGGTTTCTTGGGTGGCGTGGAGTGTGGTTCTAACAGGAAGAGGCAGAGAGCTATGATAAGAAAGGGATGTTGGGAAATCACATTTCTTGGATGGATCTTTGAAAATTTTAAATGAAACTATGTGAATTAGCTTCGAGAGGGAATTCTATCAATCACAAATTGATTCGAAGAAAGAAGATGGCAGTGATATTTGTGAAGAGATATGCATGTTAATGCTTGACTGAACAAGTGCAAAGGGTGGAGAATGTTTTGACATGGCATAAGGGTTGAGTGTTGATAACATATTGTCTAATTCTTCCGGTAGTTTATCTTACATAAGGAGGATAAGAATTTGGAAGAGCATCTAGTCATCCTTCAAAGATCATGTCCATACGCAGTGATGTTGGGGATGCAGGTGATTACATGTGGTCTCTGGGAGGGCGGATTGCGAGAAAATCGTGGGGAATCGAACTCTGAGAAAATTTAAAGTGAAAATGTCAAAATTTTGTGTCGATTCTTCCTCCTCCTCTTATTAGAGTAAAGGGGAAGTGATTTCAAGATCATCGACGAGATGGAGTCGAAGAGATTTAATGGCATAATATTTCCTAGATGCATTTGTATTTGGTTTCGACATAGGCGGAATGGCTATCTCAGACCTTAGAAAAGTATATAGATATAAGAATTATTATGGGTGAAATGAATCTGACATGTAAATTTCTCTTCCCGTATATTTTGGCATATATTTAGTACGATAAGTTACTTGTAATCATCATGGGAGTCCACTTTTGGAAGACTTATCATGGACTGGTTCCTCATGTACTATTTTTTAAAGACTTATCATCGAAATATCCTAGTTTAAATTCTTAAAATCATAGAATGAATTCAACATATCATTTAGTGATACATAACCTATGTAATTAGAGAAGACCCAAATAATATGTTTGTGGGCATAACATAGTGTCTACGTAAGCTTTATTAATACCTTAATTTAGTATTTTATTAAATCCTAACCACCGCTAGGTTTGAATGATTATGTGGTAGAATACTTAATCTAAGCGGGCACTAAGCTTCCGAAATATCTTAATTTAAAATCTTAAAATCATAACGATAAATTCAAACTAATTTAAACACATCTTGTTTCAGTATATTCTTTGCGATACATATCGTGTTCATGAGTACATAACCAGGAAAATTGAATACCTAAATAATATGTTGTTCATAACCTAATAGCTACTAAGCTCTTAATACCTTAATTTATTTTATTAAATCCTAACTACCGCTAGGTTCCAAAATTATGTGGTAGTGAAAACTAAGAGGGTGCTAAGATTGAAATATATTAATTTAAAATCTTAAAATCATATGATAAATTAAACTAATTTAAACACATATGCTTTAGCGATACATATCATGTTCAACGATACATAACCAAGAGAATCGAATACCCAAATAATATGTTGTTGCATAACTTCGCGTACATTGCTCGTAATACCTTAATTTATTTTATTAAATTCTAACTAACGCTAGATTCAAAAGATTATGTGGTAAAGATAACCTATGGGCATTAAGCTCGAAACATATTAATTTAAAAATCTTAAAATCATAACGATAAATTCAACTAATTTAAACACATCTTGTTTTCATCTTCTTTGAGATACATATCATGTTTCAGGATACATAACCCTAGCGAATTTAATACTCAAATAATATGTCATTGGCATAACCAAGACCGCATAAGCTCTTAATACCAGTATTCACTAAGATTGTATTATTATGTTTTGGCAAAACCTACCGGTCGCTAAGCTTATGATATCTTACTTTATTTTATTGAAACCTAGAGACTTCTAAGATCCAAATATTATGTTGTGTCATAAGCTAGTGGATGCTAAGCTCAAAATATCATTGGGTAACTGGATAGATTATAGCGCTACTAAGCTATTCTTAAAAGTAAATATATTATTTTTATAATGTAGTTGTGTTATGAATTTAATTGTTAGTCTTTGCGTATTTAACACAAAACAAATAACAAAGCGATCACTTTCAGCCCAAAAAGTGTGTTGCTTATAACAAAATTCACTTATCCATGAGTTTGCAAAGGTAAACAAAGATTGCATCCAAATAAGAATTATAGCCTAACAGTCGCTAGAGTAGGCAACATTTTTCATGTAGATTGTATTCAAAAAGGAGTTTATATAAACGGTAAAAAATAAATATTGAATTTATATAATAGTATACGTATAGATGTGGACTCTTTGTACCCTAGTGGCCACTAAGATATTCTTAAAGGAAAATATATCATGTTCATAATGAAGTTGTGTATGTTTAGAACCATGTTTTTCATGTGTTACACAACTATACATCTAGAACTATATATTTCTTGTGAGATTATGGAAGAATATTTTTACATTTAGGACAAGAAAAGAAACTTGGACTAATGACCTAGAAGTTATCGTACAAGTTTTTAAATACAACGTGATCTACTCGTTTCACCCTAGCCGGTCGTTAAGCTATTCCTAAAGGTAAATATATCATGTTCATAATGAAGCTATGTTATAAATATAAATTCTTAATCTTTACATAGATAACAGGAGACAAACAAAAAAAAGTGATTGCTAACACCAAAACAATGGTTTCTCTAAATAATAATAAATTAATAATATCTACTTCTTACAAGATTTTGGAAGAATTATTTTACATTTATGAAAAATATAGAAACTTGAAATTGTGACTGAGAATCTATAAAACAAGTTTTTACATATGACACCATCTACTCATTGCATCCTAGTGGCCACTAATCTATTCTTAAAGGTAAATATATCATGTTCATAATGAAGTTGTTTTATAAATCTAAATTGTTAATCTTTGTGAATATAACAGTAGACAAAGAAAAAAAGTGATCGTTAGGACCAAAAAACATTGTGTTGCCTATATAAAAACAACTGATCCATGAGGGGCCAAGGAAAACGAATACTTTTTCCAAATTAGAATTATATCCCAACGAACGCTATGGTAGACAACTTTTCCTATGGTAGAGTTTATTCATAGAAAATAAATCATATTGAAAAGATATAAACGATAACAAATAAATCCAAAAATTTATATAATGGATATATAAATATACGTGTAGAATCTTGTATGTAATTTGAAATATAATGGGGTTTCATAAATAGGTTGTTGAAACAACTAATTATATCAAGGAAGCCTCAAATCTATGTTAATTTTTGGCATAGATTAGCGGGATCAAAAGGATGAATATATTAATTATAAAATGCATAGTGATTAAAATTAGATTTAATAATATCATTGCATGTATAATGTGTTTAACTTCTAATGTAGATAACATAAAATTGATGAAGACATTACGGTTAGTTAATTCTACATGGAAACACATATATAATTGAAATAATTATCATACAATTGAATTCTTAATATAGTTTTATATTTTTCAATTAATTTTTTAACCTCATATATTTTCCAAAAATATCTAAGCAGAAACCATGTAAATTTTTTAATATGCATTAATTAGCGATGTTTCTTTACATCATCTTAATGAACAACATTAAACTATTTTGGTTCTCCCAACCAAAATAAAATTTAAAAAAAGGTGATTGTGCCAAAATCTATCATTATCCTTAAAAATCAATGGTAAGAACAACAACGAAAAAATTCAAAATTAAAATAGCCAAAGAGAGATATGAATAATATGGAAATGGAAAAACATTAAATAGAGATAAATAATATAACAAAAAAGTGATTAAAATTTCTTTCATTAATGCAAAAAAAGTGATTTTCATGAAGAAAAAGGTATTTTGCATGGAGATCAAAATAAAATGGAAAGCAAGGCTTGGTGCTGTAAAGCGAGAATTTAGTAAGACAAAGCAGGGCTTGCAATGCGGATCACGATTATGTAAGGATTCAGTAGGACCAAGCGAGGATTTTGCAGATCATGATTAGACTACCATACAAAACACAGGAACAAGTTGACTACAGAGAAACTAATAGATCCTACGATAAAAAAGGTAAACCTTTACTATAAATACTTTTTTTAGTAATATTTGGGATTATTTCATACTTTATGTCATCTGTGAAACCTCCATCTTCTACCTCAATCAAACAATCTATGTGACTACTTTTGTAACATTTGTTGTTATCCTCCTTTGTGTGCATCCTTTTTGTTTCTTTGTGGCTGCCTTCTCGTAAACACGATTATAATCACATGCAAAAATAACCATGATTCAAACACTAACCCTACGATCTATGGCTGTGCGTATTTTTTTATTTTGAAGACATGCTTTTCTGATTGACCAAAAAAATCAAACCCTACTCAATATTTCTCTAAGGTATTTAATAAAATTTTTAGCACATTCCACAAAATAAATTTCAAAAATATAAAAAGAGTGGGATACGAAAATTTGAAATTTTCACTTTCCCCCTCTAAAAGCAAAAGGGTGGGCTATTGAAATTTTAAATATCCGAAAATGTGGGGAATTCGATTTCCCTATTTTTATTTTTCCATGGTTTAAAAATTAAAAACTAAACATGAATTAAAAACAATGCAATTTTTCATTTTCTATAGCCTATAATAATATAAACATAATAACAAATATATTATACAACATATATTAAAACAAGTATAAAAAAAATATATTATAAGAAAACAAAAGAAATAAATCCTAAACATAGTTTTGAAGTTTATTAGAATAATATATAGACATTTACATTCCATTCTTTATCAAAATTGATTTCTACAATGTTAGATATAGTGTTCCCTAATTTAAATTAATTATCAATTAGAATGTGTCTTACGTGGACAAGTGTGAACAAGCTATCTGGGATACATAATAAGGCTATATATAGCGATCCAAGGCATCAGTATAGATGGTGTTATTATATGGCTATTTTCAAAATAAGAAACATTTGAGCCTAGGATCTGATATGTCATTTCTATCAATAAGTTAAGGAGAATAGTGGGTGCTAAGAATTTTCTTTGTTAAGAAACAATGTGAAATATGTCTTGAAAACCATGTATCTTATGTCACTATATGTTAATCCTAGCGATCCATAAATTTGCATATAGTGTTTAAAATGAGAAGAGGTAAAGGTAAGAGCCTAGCAGCTACTAAGCTAAACCATGATTTATTATTTTATGGCTACTTTCAAAATAAGAAACTTTTGAGCCTAGGGTTTGATATGTCATTTCTGTCAATAAGTAAAGGAGGTTAGCGGGTGCTAAGCATTTTATTTGATAGGAAATGATGTGAAGTATGAGTTGAAAACCATGTATCTCATTGGAATTACATACCAAGGATAGGGATCCAAAACTGTAAAGATAGATTTTATAATGAGAAGAGGTAAAGGTACAAGCCTAGCATCCACTAAGCTATACCATGATTTGTTATTTTATGACTATTTTCAAAATAAGAAAATTTTGAGACTAGGGTCTGATATGTCGTTTCTATCAATAATGAAAGGAGCTTAGCAGTCACTAAGCATTTTCTTTGATAGTATAGTATAAGTGTTTGTATCTTATGGCAACTACATATTAAAGCTAGCGATCCAAAACCATAAAGATAGTGTTTATAATGAGAAGAGGTAAAGGTAGGATCTAGCAGCCGCTAAGCTATACCATGGGTTGTTATTTTATGGCTATTTTCAAAAATAAGAAACTTTTGAGTCTATGGGAAACACATAATATGCCTTGATCCATTAAGAGGGTATGTAATACAAGACTTTCTCTCCACCACACAGGCTAGAAAATATGGTACAATTAAAATAAATGGATAACACTATCATTCAAAAACCATGCACATAGTGTTGAAATAAGAAATAGTTGATCCTAGTGGTCATTATGGCATTCCATTCTATACGTACAAAAGCTTAGCAGTCGCTAAGAGTTTTCTCTCATACAAACAGATGTGAATTATATGTTACAAACAATACGTCTTGAGTACTACAGAATCCATGATAACACGATGTGCGACCCAAAGCTTTGTATATGGTATTTATAATGACCTGGTAGTTATGGTGAAATCCTAGAGATCACTAAAATAGAGCATGATCTTTTATTTTATTATTATTTTCAAATTATGAAACTGTTGATCCTAGTGTCCACTATGCCATTACTTTCGATAAGGAAAAAATGCTTAGCATTCACTAAGAATTTTCTCCCATAATATCCGATGTGAATTATGTGTTTCAAATAATATACCTTATGGAATTACGTAGGTCTTGATCCCTCTATATAGAATTTAATGCAACTATTATCTCCAGGGTACATTCCAGCCAACATGATATAATTATAATCAATGAAAAAAGCGAGTGATCAAAGTTGTATAAATAGTGTTTACACTCAATTTGACCATAATGGTAGAATCCTCGCAGTGGTCACTCAGCCTAGGTCATTGATTTATTATTTTATTACAATTCTCAATAAAATAAATTGTTGAAACTAACATTTGTTGTGTTGTTACTTTCGATAAGTAATGAAACAAAGTGTTAGGCAAAAATTTTTCCGATATGAAACATTGTGAATTATATGTTACAAACAATATATTTTATGGACAATACATATGGCTTGATCCCTTTCTAGGATTTGTAGTGTATCACTTATATCCGCCATGGATAGTCTATCGAATATGATATAATTATAATCAATGAAAATCACCAACGAGCCAAAAAGTGTACAAACAGTGATTACAATGACAAGATGAAATGGTGGGACCCTAACTTACACTAAGCTAGGTTGTGATTTGTTATTTTATCACTATGTTTAAATTCTTATTACTTTTTACCCTTAATGTATACAATGTATCGAAGAGTATATGTTTGCATCCTAAGAATACTGGCACTATAAATAAGTTAACGTGAGTTTGAAAAACATTGGAATAAATTTGTTCAATTAGTATTGTAAATCTAACTTATAGTTAGAGTAAGAGAGAATATACCCTTATTTTAGTGGTACTCAAAAAACATTGTTAATAATCAAATCTTTTCTAAAATAGGTATAACCCACCATGACCTTATAAAGAGCATTGTTTCCACAAAAATGGCTATTGTGAAGAGGGTCATACTTACGTTTAGGAAAAGTGTAATCCTTCCCATTTTTTATAGGTTGTTGTGGAATTGCCCACCAAGCGCTGTGCTTAAAATATCGTACTTAGATTAGTTATAGACATTTAAACATAATGAATAAAGTATGTTTGGTATACATATATTTCACATTGTCTTATATAACAAAAAATGATGAGATATCACTAACTCTGTTAATGTGATTTGTTTCTCAAATACTCTCCTCAAAATACCAAACATTAGATCTTCTAACTGCTATCCTTTAAACATCTTCATTAGTCTTCTTATAGCCGTTTAATACTCACTACTACAGTATGACCGATATACACATAAATCACATCATATTCTAAAACTAAAATTCCCAAGCTACCTTAAACTTTCTACAAAATACCAAATATTACATATTACTGTCCTCTACAATTTATCATTCAATAGGTGTAAATGAATTTAAAAAAAATTGGTTGTTATTTTATATGTTGACTAGAAGTCTATCTACCACTAAAGTGTGTATTTTTTAACGTTCATATCATGCCATCTATATAATGTTATAGCTTGTCTAGATCATATGTAATACTTTCAAAAGGTGCAAATGGTTTTGTATCTTTAAATGTGTCATAATTCGATTTCAGACAAGATGTAAAAATTATGTTATTATTGATTTGATCCACAAAATATGAATTATTGTAACTAGTTGAATGATACATAAGATATCTTATCAAAGCCTAGTGGTCGCTAACCATTAAGTTAATTACTCTATTATGATAAATAGTAAAGAACTCTAGAGTTTGTTGTTCCCTAGGGTAGTATTTAAATTCCTTAATAGACAATGCGAGAAAAACACTAAAGTTTAGAAATGACATAATTATTAATGTATTTTACTCTAAATATAGGTAAAATGTCTTCCATTGTTTGCGCTCCATTCAAAGAAATTCCATTCATCGCAGGTGGTATTTTTTGGAAGAAAATAGATGAGGAATGGTTTGTGGAAATTAATTCCCTTGAAAACTACCACGTCAACTGTGGTTGTTTTTTATTATAGATGAAAATCATGAGGAAGTTGGTATTGTTCTATTGTCAAAAGTTATTGGTTTGAGGACACTACGTGTCTAGGTGGAATGCTTTGACTTTGAAAACAATAAGTGTCTTATTTTGGATATGGAGTTGAATGTTTCTTTGTTTAGGAAATGGTAAATGCATGCCTCCATAAATAATGGACCATATTCATGTTCAAAATATGGTTGGAATTTGGGGATTCTAATAGATTTATGAAAAAATAGATGTTCAAATGCAAAAGACATTCAAAATGGTATAATTATAGTATTTAGAAAAATTTATAGAAATGAGAAAACATCTTCGTTTGTCATTTATTTCATAGAAAAAATTTCTTTCACCTCTAAAACATGTCAAGTTGTTTAGTATGTTGAGGTAAAAATATTTGATTAAATGGAGAAAGACCTATCTAAATCAAAATTGCATGGGTTGAAAAGGAATACTAAATCAAGCTGGGTCTTTTGAGGTTAGTGTAATAGCAAAAATTTTGATTCTTAATGCCGGAGAATAAAAGGAGACAACAAAATGAGAGAAAAATTCTACATTATTTGAGAAATAAGCATCCAAATAATATTGTATTGACATTTTGCAGTGAATCCAATGTCATCAAAATTTTTAAATTGCATGAATAACACGACCGCCGCTTGATTTTTGTATTGTTGGGTGAAGAGAGAAATGGAAAAAGAAAATCGTATTCCCATATAGAGGAAAAAAATGGAAAAACGGAAAAAAAGATCATGAGGTGGAAGAAGTTCTTCCCATCACGGCTCAAAAAATATTAGAAAACTATGTGATGTCACTGGAAGGAAATATACCAGCAAGGATGGAAGTCACAAACAATTTTTCTTGTAAATGTGCATATCCATTCCATCTTCCATCAACTTTATCAACTATTCCTTTGACTAATCCTTTCAATGTTGAATGTGTGATCACTGATTTTTGCAATTTGGCCAGTGATATTTCTTCCGATGTCATAATGGAGCTTAATAATTATCAAAACCAGTGTGTTAGATTATATTATTATTGTTTCTAATACCAATTGGTTATTCAAAAATGTTAAGAGACATAGTACAAAGATACATGGAAAAGGTTAAAGACATTGGAGTATTAATTTGGATGGATGTTATAGACTCTACGATAGCAACGAGATATTCAAATTTTTTTGTCTTATGTACACAATATCTTGTGTGCACAATCATGAAAATAATGATGATTATAGAGAAGAGGTCACTATGGATTGGATGGAGAAACTACCACAAAAATTGGTAAGCTAGTGTAAGCGAAATTGGCCTAGAGAAACATCCATCCTTTTCTTTGTGAAATATTGTATTAGTTCTAGGTTGAGATGTTCACTCGATGTTGTTTGAAAATTCTCTAGTACTAGTGCTTTACAGTGGTAGTGTCGCACTCCGTGCATTGGTGGATTCCAAACTATCTACTATTTTTATTGTTGAGACACATAGTTAAGTAATGTTTTTGAAACATTACTATTCTCATATGAAGAAAGTTTTGTCGCAAAAAACAAAATCAAGTGATTTTATTTAATGGATTTTAACCTAAATATTCTACTTATACAATTATTATTTATGCGAGCATAACCACAAAGCTATAAATTTGATGTCTGACCATTTCACTTTATGATCTTTACAACTAGTTCAACATGGTGATTTACTTTCAATCATTTTATAAATATGTTTAATGAGCTCTATCTTCAATTTCCATGGTTTTCAATTTTTTTAACAAACTTATGTTTTTTATAGTTCAGATGATAGATGTGGAGGATGCGGGAACATTGGCCATGAAAATTTCATCGAGATCGAGTAGTTAATAGTGTGAATTTACAAACAAAACTGCTAATAAACCCCACAAATTTATAAGACAATAAATGATTATGCAGACAACCAACAATTGAACAATGTAACTATGGAGGGCGCAGAGGTATCCAAAATGAATAAACACTCACAACTTGGTATAATATCCATGTTTATTTTATAAAAAAATATTTATAAGGCCCAAAATTTATAGGAAAGCGATAAATGATGGACATTAGTTTATATGCTTGGCATAGGGTCGAAGAATGTTTTTAAGGGAAATCCATTTGTAAGCTATAATAAAAATTTTAAAAAAGTATATAAAGCTTATGGACTCTATCGCATCCACGTTCAATCTGAGTAATGGTTTGACTAGAAAACCTTACATCCATCAATATCTCACTAATTTACAATTGTATATTATCTACAATGTTTCACGGATTCACTTCATCGTATACACTCGACTACTTACATTGAATTAACATTGTTTTGGCTTCAACATTATCATAAAGAGAACTACATACGGCTTGATCCAACTTGTACGTATGTAAAGTAGCACTTGGATAGCCTCATTAAAGGTTTTCCAACTAAGTGTAGTTCAGCCAATGATGGCATAGCCTAGTGGTCACAAATCCTCATCAATAGTTGAGGACTATTTTCCCAAAGGGTGGTTCGATGAATATAAGTGTAGCCTAACTGTTAGGAATGAATAGTGTTCACATTATTATTAGTGTGTGCAATTATATTATCAATGATAATATAATTATATATGTGATGTAATTGTATAATTACTCATGATAAATGAGTAATTGGTTAATAAGTTTGTTGATATATTGTTATAACAAATGTATAACAATATATCAATACAGGTATGTTATTGTTTGTATACTTCCTATTTTATAGGAAGTTGTTCAACTACATTCTTGGCTATATAATAGCCCTCCATTGTTGTAATACACACACAACAATATAATATTGAATATCATTATTTTTGAATAGAATATCTTTTGTTGTGTTAAATCGGTGCTCTTCTCACATTTGGTATCGTGAGCAACGTTAATAGAATTCTAATAAATTGGTAGGATAAAATAGAGTGCTTTATCCCTATAGATTGTATTTTTCTTTTGTAGCAATGATTTCCATATTTCATTCACATTTAAGATCTTTCATTTGCTCCAATTGAGTATAGAAGTTTTCATTTGCTTTAAGGACGTGGATATATTAATTAGTGGAACATCGTAATGAATTAACCATTGGAGAGATTTTATTGTGTGATCTGTGCAATGGCAGATTGATATTATTGATCAAGTTCAATTTGGAAGACATATTTTATGATTCTTCTACGAACTTTTATACTCATTAATATTTAGTTAGCCTTGAGATCCACATGCAACATATTGGCGACTGGTTAATGGAATATGGCATTGTGTATTTCACACTTCAACACTATCGATTTAATATAATTTCACAGCCTACCTTTTAGAGCTCGACCCCACCAAAATATCCACTCAACATACCTACGTGATATTCCCGGCCCAATCCCTTCCACATCACCATGATCTGATGCTTATCATTCTCTCGCACTATTGTTTTTTCTTTGATAGGATTCATGTATTAATACATTTATTATCCTTTTTTATCAATGAGCACGTGGCGGTATTTGGATCTAGAGTCCGATCATGTGATTACTTACAAATACATTGTCAAATCCATCAACATCTTCGTTGAATCTCATTCGGTTCAACGCATCACCTTGGCCAAAGTTAGACACGTCCTCACTTGTTTGAAGCAACCCTAGCTTGGTTCACTTCAAATCTCATCGGTTCGGGATTTCTAATATTTATTTTGCATATATAGTCACATCTTTTTCCAAAGCAATCAATACAAGCCACCAATAACGTGGATATTTTAAATCGGATGGTTGCCTCGATAGACTATTATTATCATGGATGAATAATAAGGATTTGAGGTTTGAGAAATCGGTGGACCGAGAAGAACAGGAATAGATATGCATCGAAGGAAATGTATTTCAATGTCCAAGATCGAGCTGAATTTTTACTTGACAACCTCCTTGCATTGATCCTCTATTTCCACGTGAACATCTTCACCGGTGTGAGTCGAGTTTTTCTTCTCCGTATCAAGAGTCAATTAAGCTTCATAGTTTTTTTCATTCGGTTTAGTATGATTTGGGTCCACAATCGTTAGATGGTACTAGTCTAAATAAGTTTTAAGTGGTTATTTTATAGTGTCTTTTAGTTTTAGGTGGTCTACTTTATTTCTAATTGATAGCTTTAGAAACTTACGAGTCTCACTTAAATAAGGTCAACTATTGTGTTTATTTTTTTCCTAATATGTCTATTGTATTTTTCATTGTTATTTGTTTTCAAAAGTTATTATTAACATTCAAGTATGTATCAAAATTTATTGACTCAAGTATTATATTGTTTAATGCCATAAAAGTAAAAATGAGTCATCGTCATTTTTCATGTCGAAATTATCATTTGTATAGTCAATAGAGTTGGTGTCATTGTAAAAATAATTGTATCGTCAAAATCAAGTATCGTTTTGTTTAAAGTATAGTTGTTTTGTGAGTTGTCAAAAAGTCCAAAAAAAAATTTCCTTACGGACACATTTTTGGTGTTACCCGACGTCCTGGCAACCATTGAGCCTCAATTCAAAATCCATTGAGTTAGCAGCACATCCACTAGAGGATGGAAGAAAAGGGAGATTGGAGGTCATTCACCGACCTCTCATCAGTCACCAATGACGGGGCCGTACATTGATCTGGTGACATGTTTGTGGTGTGGTTTTTATTTTTTACTGTTCCTGATTGTCGTGTGATGATGTGCTAAATAAACCCCTTTCTAGAATTTTGGGGAAGATTCATGTTTTCAGAAGACTCACTTTTGGGGAGCAGGAGAAGATTTCGAGGTAGACTCAAGGGATGGTTATCTAGCTAGTGTGAAGCTTGTGGATCTTGGAGATCCAAAATTTAGGCACCAAAGGAGGAAGGAAAGTCCCACAGGAACCCAAAGAGGAAGGGAGCATTCTTGCATAATTCAGCTCGACACTACACCTTTACGAGGGTAAAGAGATAATCTATGGAGTTTGTACCTGGTATAAGAATTACTTTCGGGGAGGTGGTTCATCTTCTTCGAATATGGTTCTTTGTCATGTTCACATTAAGGGGGTGAAGATTAGCTATTAATAATGTTCACACTAAGGGGTGAATGTTAGGAATGAATAGTGTTCACATTATTATTAGTGTGTGTAATTATATTATCAATGATAATATAATTATATATTTTGTAATTGTATAAATACTCACGATAAATGGGTAATTGGTTAGTAAGGTTTTGATATATTGCTATAACAAATGTACAACAATGTATCAATATAGGTACGTTATTGATTGTATACTTTCTATTTCATATGAAGTTGTTTAATTACATTCTTGGCTATATGATAGCCCTCTATTGTTGTAATACACACACAAGCAATATAATATTGAATATCATTATGTTGAATAGAATATCTTTTGTTGTGTTAAATGGGTGCTCTTCTAACACTAATTACCACTAAATTTGAATTATAAGACAGAGAACAATTGATATTGTACTTACCATATCACCACAAAAACCACTATGTTTATCCATTTAAGCTTTCATTTTCCATAACATGAAATCGATTATGAATTGATTAATGTTTATTTCAAATACATTATGCTCACATTTTCAATAGCAAGAAATAGATTATGAATTGATGATTGTTTATTTTAAATAGATCTTGCATCAATGGATCCAACAACGTGTAAAGGAAGTGTAATCTAAGCCACAATCTCAATCAGTAACTATTAGTTGTAAGCTAAAATGTTATTTATTTCAATTGGTTGTAATTGATATGTGGCCGATGAAAATAAAATTTGTTTACTTCCTACATATAGTGATAAGAGTTATTTACTTATTTTGGATATGGAGGACCTGTTATATGGGATAAACAAAACATACAATATGAAGATGTCATTCAGGTTTGGTATGAAAGTTGTCAACCTGTGAGGTGGCTTTGTCGAATTTATAAAATTATTATCACCATATTGTGAACTAGGATTCTAGTCCGACAATCTCATTTTGTTGATGTTAAAAAGATATCAACGAGGCTTCAATAAAAAAATATCGATTGTATTTAATCAAAGACTCACTTGGGGAAAGGAACATTGCAATATAGTCGAGGGAATAACAATAAGAGACCTAGAAAAGGTTTGGAGTAGAAATGATTTTTCATACAAGTTCTAAAAACACTTTGTGTATTACATTAGGTGCAAAGGGAAACCCTCCTGAAAATTTTATGGTGGGGATGAAAAGAAACGCAATATTGTACAAAAGATAAATGGTTGATGGTTGATTTGTAAAAAAATTATCACAAATAGTGTCTCAGGGATTGAATGTGGTAGAGGGCATCAAATACTTGGAGCAAGAAAATGTTAAATAACTATTTATCTTTTCAAAATGTTGTTATGATGGTACTACTTAACATTGTCAATAATATATACATACATATGTTATTATGAAAGTATTGTGTAACTCTATTATATTATGATGAGATTTTTGAAATATAAGTTGGGGGTTTATATTTTCACTAATTATAAGCTGATAGTATGATTGAATAACTTATGTGGTGAATTATCAGAGAAAAACTTGCCCTTGAAAATTTGTAAAATAGTATTTTTTTACATTGTTCATAAAATAAATATAAAATTATATTATATACTTAATTGTTTTTATATTTTTAATATAATTAATATATAAATAAATCTCTATAAAAATGACGGTCATATCTATAATATGCAAGTCATATGTGATGGTTATTTCAAATATTTACAACTATTTTAAGGATAAAAAAAAAGTCTAAACGAGCGTCAAATTTAACACCACATTATAGCCTTTATTGAAACCATTGAAGGACAACAAAAGATGTTCACTATCTCATATAAAATAGAAACATGTTACGTATATAAAATTTCATTAATAATTCCTAGCGTCTGCTAGACCGTATAAAACATAAACATGTTCGCTATATAACAAAGCATAAATAATGCTTAGTGGTTCATTAGTGTTGGGCCTTAAAATATTGGCTAAGTGTCAAAAGGCATGTGTGTGCGTGGAACCAAGAAAGATTAGGGTGCACGGGGAAAATCACGTGGGACAAGGGTTTAAGAAGGGTTTATGAGGAACCGTGGTGCACACGCATGAGGAAAAACAACAGGTCTAAGGACTTAGCCACATTTGGCATTCTGGATGCATGGGATGAAAAACATGACTTGACTAGGCATGTCGAGTGGATAAGGTGTCAGCCTGGAGACTTGGTGGGAAAGGAAAGAATATTCCACACATGGAAGGTTCCCAAAATACATCATTGCAAAGAGTAGATCAAAATAAGCATGCTCCATTGGAGGACCACATAGACACTTGGCAAGTGATATGCTCCTGAAGGAAGGCATGGTGGTGGGTGCTAAACCTATATATGAAGATGCTCAGGTAGAAAAGAGGGAGAGAAGAGAGAAGCATCAAGATCATCATAGAGAGGATGGAAAGTGAAGCTCTGTAGAAAATATTAGGAGGTTCTAGGAGCTGGGGTTCTCATTAGAGGATTGTAGGAATGTTATCATGGTTAATGGGATGGGTCTGCAAGATTGTTGTAATAGGGGAAGCATAGATAGGACTTCGATACATTAGTCGATCTATGTTTTGATACAATTTGCTCTACTATGACCCTTTTTAATGTAATGTGGTTACTAAAATTATAATCAATATGAATATATGACTCGAGTTCTTACTATCTGGTTCATGGGTGCAAACCCTAATGTCTTTTCTTTATAATAGGAATCGGATATGTTCTTTGTATGATGTTTCTCTTGTTATCTCGAATGGGTATATTGATGTAGTAACTCATCTTATGATTTAAGAGTGAATTCATGAACAAGCTGCTTTTTTCAACTAGTCTTTATCAATGGCATTGTATTCTCTCAATGCTCACATAAAGAAGAGGCTCGGCACCCACGTGTGCCTCGGTGTGCATCGAGCACCCAGCTGGGTGATAGGCCGGTGCACATAGGATTAGAAATTTATTGGGTGGATAGAAAATGACTACATCTTGGTTCTGTTGTCGGGACCTCTTTTCAAATATTTTGTGAGAATGATGTGTGATGACAAAGCGCTTAACCAGCAGACAATGAGTGTCAAAGCATGGTTTAAGAGCACAGAGGATGAGTTTGCTCAAATATTTATTCTGGACCTGAGTTTTATGCACGCAAATGGGTAGAAGAACACCTATATCATGAGCTATATGAGACCTTCTTTGCTACTTTCCAGTAGAGTTGTATGAATGGATTTCCGTGTATGCATCAAGATCAAGTTGGTACTATAGATCTCATGTTTGGACCCAAGATGAATATCAGAGGCTGTAGGATGCTGATTTGACTTGGACACATGTTATTGATCATTGGTGGAAGAGAGTGTTGACCAGTTATACCCTAGAATATGTTATTTCTATGTATTTTTGTCTTGAGGTTGCTGAGTTTGAGTTCTTAAAGGAACCTAGAGGATCATTTTTGTGTGTTATGCCTTTCGCCATGAAGATCCTAATTATTACACTAAGTTTTGAATCATTCCCTATGGAAAACTAAGATTATCTAAGTGTTACGAGAGGAAGCTAGGATGGAGGAAGATGGAAGACATTACGGCTGAAAAGAAAGAGAGGAGAGATGACTCAAGTATAGCAAAACATGTGATAGGGAGCTAGCTAGACAACACTGAGGTTACGGGAGTGATGGATTTATGGAGGCAAGCATTGTGGGAAGGAATTCAAGTTCACGAGGAAGATATGGAACTTGATCAGTATGTGTTAACTCATCTCGACATGCACAAAAGAGAGATCCCTTCGGCTTCAATGAGATTTTGTTACTTGGAGAAAGGAGAGTCGTCGGCATGCATCTGAATCCACCGGTGACCAAACCCTAGCGCTCACTCTTCCAAATCAATAGGTAATTATTGCTAACATAGTTGGTATCGGTGGGAGTGGTGATTTGCACTCTAGGAGATGTAATTTTTAATTTGGTACATCTATGGTTGCACAATCATTCCTGTGTTTGGAGGAATATTGTCTGGAATGAATTTTGGGAAAAGTGCGAGTATACAAAGCTTGGGTATCACATCTACAGGAGTGGCGCGGGACACACATCTAGTAACGATGCAGATGTCGAAAATGGTTGGTGTGAAATTTAGTGGGAAATTGGGAGCATTAGGCATAACCACTTTAGGGCCCTTCGCTGGTGTGAGGGGAGGTGGATACGGTGGTATAGGAATTTGGAGGACCTAGTGGACCTAGTGGATTTGGAGGATCTGGTGAATCTAGTGGATCACGGTGGTGGAGGAAACACCGAGGGAATTGGAGTTTTAGATCGAGGCAAAAAAATGCCTCAACCACCTCAGCAAGTGTTTTTGAGATGTCTTTGCACTCCGCCAGAGTATAAGGGTGTTAAGGATGTTGCGAGAGGATGTACACAAGTGTGAAATGTTATGGTGCGTGAAGGGGATCACTACCTCGGGGTGGAAGGAAAGTCATTTTATAATAACATTGCAAGGATACACGCATAGTTAGTCGGAAGTATGACCCCCATCGAGGATAGTGGTAGATTATACCACATTTTGGAATGCCTTCCTTGCTGAGTTCCATATCTGTGGGTTTGAATAGAAGAGCAATCGTGTATTAAAGGAGATCCAAAGGGGATGGCGGAGAGTGTGCGGGAGTACAATGCACATTTCAAGACTATCTTATCAAAGCTATCCTATGATATTCACCCCTATCAAACTGCTCGGTGGTTTGTTTGAGGATTTATAACACCATTTAGGAAAGCACTTTCACACTGAAGGCTTACACATACCCTTGTGAGGCCTTGGAGGCTGCCTTGCGAGATGAGGCTATTGGAAGTGTAGATACTAATCTCAGCCCCTTCCTCGAGGCTCATATTGGGCTTTGTAATGGTGAAGTAATGGAGAAGCTATCTAAAAATTCAAGTCGTAGACTCATAGTGGTCTTTCGTGCATGGATTGTGAGGTAGAGGGGCATACAAAGGATAGTTACCCTAGGAGATCGATACACACCATGACAATGGAACGTGAAATTTTCCATGGAGATCATGATATAAGTAGGTGCCCACTACTACTACAAAGGCGCGCGCACAATCCGTAAGAATGTGTCATGCTATTGTAAGATCTACACCTCTAATACCCATGACACCAAGGATTGTAGATTGATTGACTAGATACATGACTCCATTGATATTGGTGTGTACGAGACCACGAGCCTCGTGAAAATTCCAATCACAATGGTCATCACTTTGAGGGGTGCAGTGCGCGGATGGTGGGGTGCATGGAAGAAGCTTCGGAGAGATTTTTTTGGTCGTGGTAACCATGGAGGAGGAAGAAGTGAGTTCATGGAACATGTTAAAAGCTGTGGATCCACTTAGCACTACAAGCGTGAGTTCTCACCGATCTACTATAATGTTCATGGTGTGAAAAGAAGCACAAGTATGAGGAGTTCCTAGAGTTATTTAAGCACTCCGCACAGTGAGAAAAAGAAAGAAAAATGTGTTGGGATGGTAATCATGAGGAAAGCCAATTCACTGATGGATGCGAAGAAGTGGTACGAGTAAAAACTAGAACCGGCATTTCAGTTACGACACTACGATGCTACGCACGCGAGTGAATCACCAAGGAAAATACTTTTGGTTGTTAGAGAAGAGGTGGTACATGGAAAGTATCACGGACCCTACTCATTAGAAGAAGGTGTATAAAGAAACCATGGATGTGATCGGGGCCTTTAAGGAGAGATCCGATTGCACGAAATAATGATCAGAAGAGTTAGAGAAAAGGAAGAATGTTGAGGCTCCACAAAAGGATATGGATGAGGTTAGAGAAGTATGCACGAGATGTTGAGGCAAGAGAGTATCATTCCCTTGCTAGGAGAATAGTTATGAGAGAAAGTACTATGTACTTTGGAGAAGGCGCGAGAGGTAGGTTTTGCATGCCAACCTTCCTCCCCATATGCCTTGATTATGACAAGAGATTACCTTAAATGTTTTTGTAGATGGGTGGATTCTGAGAAATATTTTTATCGACACGGGCATAGAGGTCAATGTTCTCACCCTAAATGCATGGCATAAAATAGGAAGGCCCCCATTATAACCATATTTGAATGTGTTTTATATGGATAACAAGACAAATTCGATGCCCATTGGTGTTTTGAAGGATGTTGTTATCACTATCCAAGGGGAAAAGTTCATTGGGGATTTCAAAGTCTTAGTGCTAGCCAAGGTAGATAACTTTACAATGTTACTTGAAGCCCCTGGTGTTACAAGAATAATGTTGACCTAAGGTTCGATAAGGGATAGATAAGTTTTGAAAACAAGGAAGAGTGGGTTATCATTCCCTTAATTGATGGATAATCAACACCACATCTGATCCTTTGGGATAAAAACTCTCGACATGATCTTTGTGTGCTCTATCAGGGACCATGAGGTGATTCACCCTATGGAGAAGGACTTATCCGGTTTGAGGATGCTCATTCCATGAGTGATACAACTAGTGTGGCATGTGAAAATTGGGCACACAGGACATATGAGTTAATTGGGCATCATTTAATAGGCTCCATGACAAGGGTAACAAAGGCATGGATAGTCGAGGCACTGGGAGGGAAGAAGTTACCGAGTTACTCTAGAGGGGCTAACCCTGATGATTTCTTACAAGAAATGGAGGATCAATTGAGAAATGAGGTTTAAATAAGAAGGATACTCAGCTATAACTTTTTGGGACCATAACACACTGGTGGGTGACCCATCATGATAGCCTTCTAGAGCGGCGCGAGGTGAGAATCACATTCTCTGTAAGGTTCTCCCAAAGCAATGCACCCACTGCAATACGAGACTACAATGGGAAGGAACCCACCTTGTTTAATGTCCAAGCATGTGAGAAAGCGTGGATGGAAGGCACGGAGGCCTTACCACCTTCCTTATGGGTGTATAATTTGTATTCCACCTTACAAGGTTGTGTGCACACATGGTACATTCACTCAAAGATGTGCCGCCAGACACGGACTTGCGCAATATTGGCGGCTGATCTCCTTTAAGATTTCGAGTACTAGAGTACTAAACCATCAATGGATAAGGCATTGCAAGTTGTCAAGCACCTTACGATGGGAGATAGTGCTATGGTGGAGGATAGGATATTAGAACTATTGGGTGAACCTAGTTTAGAGATGCACTTTGATGGAGAAGAACTAGAAGAGATGCAACTTGAGCTTACATGCATGGAGAAAGAAAAGGGAAAGATGGTCTATGTAATATATGGTGAAGAGATGGAGAGTTTGGATGTTAACCATACTGAAGGTACGTGTGAATTTGTTGATAGTGCTGATGAGGAAGTGTGTGCCTACCAAAAACCCCTGAAAAAAATAAGGTTAACATTGGCTTAGAAGTTGAACCTAAGGAGCACACTATTTGAGACTATTGGTCGAGAGAAGGAAGTCTAGAAGATCATTGATCTCTTGCATGAGTTTCAAGATTTATTTCCATGTGGGTACCATGAGCTTAAATTCATTCACCACTCCTTAGGGGAGATGAAGATCAAGTTGAAATAAGGTGCATGCCCGATTCAGAAAATCCCCTATCAAATGAACCTGAATATTCACATCAAGGTTAAGGAGGAGATAGATAAAATTTTCGCTTCAGAATCATAGATGTTGTGGAGGAATCAAAATGGATAAGCCCCATGGTAATTAGTATTAAAAAGGATGAAAGGATAAGGATCTATGTTGACTACATGGACTTGAATGCGGTATGTGTAATTGATCCTTTTCAACCCCTTTTACCGAGGAGATTCTAGAGGAGTGGCCGGGCATGAAATCTATTCCTTCACAGATGGATTCTCAGGATACCATTATGTTATAATTGCTAAAGAAGACCAAGAGAATACAACTTTTTCCCTTTGAGTGGGAAGGTTTTCCTATACAGTCATGCCTTTTGGAGTGAGAATAACATCTTTGGTTGTACTTTCGCACATAGTGGTCCATGCATTTCAAGATTGTATCCATAAGTTTCTACAAGTCTACCTTGATGATTGGATGGTGTATGGACTAGTGAAAGACCATTGTGATAATTTGAGGCTGATATTTGAGAGATGTCAGAAGTTGAGGATGTCCCCAACATTAAGAAATGTGTTTTGCTACTCCATTTGGGACCTTGCTAGGGCATATCATATGCAAGGAAGGTTTATTGGTGGATCCCACCAAAGTTTTCTTATTGTGAGCTTAGGGGAGCCTACCAATAAAATTGTAGTGTGTGGATTCCATGGGCATACATGATTCTACCAAAATTTTATCAAGGGGTATGCTAAAATCACCACACCATTGGAGAAGTTACTAAAACACAAGATTTCCTTTCACTAGGGAGAGGCGCAATAGATGACATTTGACACTTTGAAGGATAGACTTGTCACTGTGCCCATATTACGGTTTCCCTCTTGGGATAAACCTTTCCACGTGCATGTTGATGCCTCAATGACAGCCATTGGAGCAGTATTAGCACAACTTGGAGAAGGGATTTTTGATCACCCCCTTTGTTTTGCAAGTAGGAAATTGACACTAGCAGAGAAAAACTACACCACCACCGAGTGCAAAGCACTCTCGATTATCTATGCACTACATAAGTTTCGGGCAAAAGTATCTCAGCTATGACACCCTTCATATTTTACATAGATCACATGGCCTTGAAGTACTTAGTGAACAAGCCCTTTTGCAGAAGGCACATATGTCGGTGGGTCATGTTGTTTTAGGAATTTGAGTTTACATTTGTTGGGAAACCGGGAAAGAGTAACTCGGGGCACGATCATTTATCAAGGATTGACTCGGGGATGACATGTAGAGCATTGAGGATGTTATGCTAGACACGTAACTTTTTAGATTAGGTTCCCACCCTCTAACTTAGAGGATATTGTTGTGTTTCTTAAAATGGGTGTGCCACTAGAAGAAATGAAAACTTTGGAAAGGAAACAGTTAGCTATATGTGTCGCACCCTAAATATTAATTAGCATATAATTATACAAGTTAGGTCATGATGAGGCTCTACACCGTGTGTGTTATAACATGAGCGTGTTGTAATCATGGAAGAAGCACATGGTGGGATTACAGGAGGGAACTATGCAGAAATGCCACAGTGTGGAAGATCCTCTTAGTAAGGCTTTCGTGGGAAAGTATATACCAAGATTGCATTGAATTTGCAAGGTTTGTTACCATTTCCAACACCTTGGCAAGCTAGGAGATAGGGATGAGATGCCCCGTGAGCTATAGCCTACAAGGCGAGAACCATTCGAAAAATGGGCCATTAATTTTGTAGGACCAATTTCACCTACCGTGTGAAGGACTGGTTCATGCTTATATCATCACTTACACTGATTACTTAACAAGGTGGGTAGTGGTAGCACTTGCCTGAGGGAGCTGCATAATAGCGATAGCTACTAGATTTTTATGGGAGAACATAATCAACATATATGGATGTCCCTTACGCTTGACTAGTGATAGGGGTACACATTTTTAAAATGAAATAGTCTAAATTTTGTTGGAACTAATTCATGGTTGCCCATTATAAGACTACCCCATATCAACTTATGGGTATGTCGTTATTCCTTCATTTAATCAACTTCTTGTTGATGTCATATCAAACCAGGGGTGTGTCCAAAGCTATATGTAACAAGAGTAATCTAATCAATCTAGTAGTTGAATGTAGTTATTTTTGTATTTTTGGGGGATCTCTTCAATGTCTTAAGGATCGCTTTAGTAAAACCTTATTTAAATAAAACTATGAAAACTTCTTTCATTAAAGGAAACACACTATGCAGAATGGAAACACACTTCTTGCTGTTGGAAAATAAACACACTTTACGAAAGTAAACACACTTGCTTTTGGAAATAAACACACTCAATTTAGAATGCTTGAAAACAATTGCAAGAAATATAAGAATCTATCTAGACACCTACAGGAACAAGTATACAACAGAGTTTAACTAGAATAATTAAAACAATACAAAATTAACAGATCTAAGCTATTTGTTGAAGAAATATAAATACCAAATAAACAAATATCTTGGTCCTTAGGGGAGTGGGCCCTTGCTCCTCCTCGAATCAGGATTTAACAACTTAGAATTCTCTCAAATAGGAATGGCTATTTTATTGATAAAACATTCGGTATTACAAAATGTACTAGATTTGAGTACTTAGTCTATATTTCTCTTTTATGTTTTATTTCTATCTCATATCATCTTCTATATATTATCTAACTACCGTAGTCTGCTTTTATATACATTTTACAATCACATGACTATCTCAACGATTTGATGAAAATGAATCATGCCCGAGAATAGATGTTGAGTCGGATTGTGGTTGATCAAATAGATGTAAGATAACTCTCCATGGATCTCGCATTCAGAAATCTTCTCATCCTTTCCTGATTGAAAGGGTCATAGATGCAAAATCTTTGGATGTGGTTAGAATAGATAACTCCCATTGGTTCTGGAACTTCAAAGAAGTTCTAGAACCATAGGAAATTGTTAAGGATCAAAACCATGAGAGTTCCAGAGCTATCCTTAGGAGTTCAAACTAAGTCGAAAATTCCGGAACTAAATATCGGAGTTAGGAGCTAAGTTCGAAATTTCGAACTAGATGATGACTATGTGATGGATTTTTGAACTAGCTTGGAAGTTTCGAAACTAAATTTGTGTGGAAAAAAATTTTGTTGAAAACATACTAAACGCTTCCTACTTCATTTACTCCTCCGATGATTAGACCTACTTTATTACAAAACTTAATTCAAACACACACTTGACAGAATTCTAGAGCTTTTAACATTAGAATCACAATCAATCAAAAGACAGACAATTACATCCTAACTCATATCAGATCAACTAAAAGTCACACAATGCAATCAAACTTAATCAAAAGGAGAGTAAGATGAGATCATATATTATACATTAATCAGACATATTCGCCTCATCATTTTCCCCAAACTCATACCAAAAATTTTGTTTGATCCTCGTTAGGGATCCATCACGTTCAAACGTTGTAAAATCCCTTCTGGGAAATCTAGTTTTTGAACTTAGTCTTTTTGAGCCTTTTTGGTGGCGCATGAAATTGCTTTGCAACACTAACTTTTGGTGCGCCCCCTTAAAAGCCTTTGGCGCATGGTTTTTTATGTTAACACATCTTTTAGTGCGCAAAGGATGTTGAGACTCTTTTGCGTGCGCCAAGGCGCATGCGCCTGTGTTGACACAACTCTTGTTGCGCCACCTTTTGGTGCGCCAAAGGGCGCACATAATATTATTGCAACACCATGTTTTGGTGCGCAAAGGGCGCACATAACTTTATGTCAACAATGCTTTTGGTGTGCAAAGTGCGCTCAATCTTCTATTTATCAAATACTTTCGTGCGCGAAAAGGCATACGCTTTCCCTGTCGAGAGAAACTTTCATGCGCCATTTCAAAAGTGGTTGGCGCATTGATGACAAGTTTTTCTATATATATCAGTGCGCGCCCAATGTCATTTTCATTCTTTTTGTCGAGCACGTGATCGTTCTGAACTTGTCAGCCTCTGCTCCGTCGTTTTCATCGCCCTGTGGACCCATTGAAACTTTTTGCTATATATCCAGGTAAGAGGATCTTCTTGTTCCCTCATGCGTTGTGTGCTTTCGGTTTTTAGTGCTTTCATGGTCTAGTTTTAGCTTGCTGGTTGGTGTTTTGATTAAATAGAAATATGTTGAGCTAGCCCCCCCTGTGCTGCCTTGTCTTTTTCTTCTTTTCCTCCTCCTTTCCCTCCCTCTTTCCGAGATCTGCTTTGGTAGAGGGTGTTGTTTTGAAAGAACAGTGCGAAAATCTCTTTTACGAAACCTTATATCTCAAGCAATCTTTGAAATGGAGGAAAGAAGGAAAAAGGGTTGGCTTGATGAGAGGCTCTATTTTTCACATTGGCGCCTTTGGCGCGTCTTGTTACACTAAAAACAGTTGCGCCCCTCGGCGCATCTACCCGCCTTGTTACATGAGCAAAACCCGCGCCAATGGCGCGCCCTTTCTGCCTGCTGCATCATGAACTCATGCGCCCTCAAGGCGCTCCTCTGTCGCGTGCTACAAGTGCCAATCCCGCGCCCCTTTGGCGCGTTGTTCATCCATGTTGCATCCCTTTTTCATGCGCCAATCGGCGCACCCAGCTCCCATGTTACACGAGTTATATTTGCGCAAGTATGAAACTATAGAGGCGCAGGCGCATCCCCGACTACAACAACATCATGTTATGTTAACCCTTCGTGCGCCGCGCCATATCCCTTTGGCGCACGAAAAGTCCTTGCTACACGATACACCCATGCGCGAAAGGCGCACCAAATCTCAATGTAACACGCATTTCTGTGCGCCCTATATAAAATGCAATCTGACATCCATGCGCCATGCGCCTTTGGCGCCAGATTTAGCCTCTACTGACACTCCTTTTACGCTATGCGCCTTATCTATTTGGCTGCAATTACATTTTCATGCGCCCCTGCGCCACAGCCTTAAAATCTCTAACTCTTTCTTCTGCTTTAGCATTCCAATGGAAGATCAAATGACTAATTCAACCTTTTTGGATTGGGTCTCACTTCTTCTTCATGCGAGATCAGCAGCGAGTTCGAAAGAACACATGTCTACGTCAAGCGAAACCCACCAAACCAAGAGGAAAGGCTAAGGTTGCGAGAAGAAGAGATGAAATACAAATATCGGAGAGGTCGGGATGCCCGAATCACGAGGTGAGTGCGGTATGGATGTCGGAGACTCGAGGTGGGTCACATTGACATGGAGGAATTGCAGGTTAGAACTCGAGAAGGTTACGAGAAGTCCATGGATGGACAAATTGATGGCGTGCCACTGCAGCCGCCGGAGGAATCCCCGTCGGTCCGTCAACAACGAATTCATGATGGTGATTGCCCAATGTTACAACAAAGACACAAGAGATGTGTCGAAAATAGCAAGGCGAGGTAGTCATAAACCTCACTTTGCCCGTCATTTTGAAATAATGCTCGGCATCCCTCATCCAGTAATTTGTGGCCGTCGGCCAAAGGAATGCATCAAGGCACGGGAAGACAACGAAGACCAATGCATGCGGTGATGAATGAGGTATACTTGAAGAACAAGAAGGTGGTAACCCGGTGGCCCCGGGTCATCCACCGCGGTGATTTCTCGGAAGAACTCAGCGACACTATCACTTTCTGAGCGAGTCTTGGGCTTTCAGCGCCCACTACTTCCATAAATGGATCTTTGAGGTACTTGGAGACAATGAATAAAAATTTACCCGATCAGCGCTTTTCTTTGGGGTGAAATAATAAGTAGCACCATCTACGGCGGCTCTGACGATTCGCCACAACGAGAGTGTTCCATATGAACTCCTATGTAGTCTCTGCTGCGGCGTCGGCGAGGGATTATCGGGGCTGAACCGAAGTGGAGTATGGCCTCGAGGCCAAAATATTTGATTACTACCCAGGAAGTGAGGTGGAGAATAGCATCAACATTTCACAAAAATTAACGATGCATTCTTTTATCATCATCATCACTGCTGAGGCCAAACATGACTCATAGCAGGACGACCAAAAACATAGTGGCGATCCACGAGAGAAATGGGGGCCTGTTCACCCAATTTCCCACGTTCACCTATCGAGGGCTGCCTGACTTTTTGGGAGAGCCAACCAGGAGCTACCAAGGTATCTTGGACCTAGGTGATTCTACTAGAGCTGTCAGGCGGTGGTCACATACCATGAGAAGTGCCTCAAAAGAAAGAAGGGTGGAACTCCTTTCCCCCTCACGGTGGGCGATACACATGCTCCACCCACCATAAGGCAAAGGAAATGTTCGCGAGCTGGAGCTACTCAACTTGAAGCATGACTTCCCGGCCAGGCCTACCTTCGACCCGAGAAGCTGCTGCCAGCGGCTTCGATCCGATCCATGTCCCTCCAATTGAGGATATTTACATTGGCGTTCTCCGAGGCGGAACTCGGAAGAAAGGATCACTCTCGCTTGCATTGGCGGAAATCATCAATACGGAGTGGCCATTGTCCCGAAGGCTTCGGACTACGGAAGATGAAGTAGATAAGGTGTATAATGACACGAGATGGGGACAATTGGCCCTTCCGGCCATTGGCGAGAGCAAGGCTCCTCAAACAATTGAGGAGAGGGTCGAGAGACTATGCGGCGACAGAGCACTTTGGTGTCGCATGAGCAGGCTGATCTACCTCGGGGTAGATTTCACAACTTCCCGTTGGGCAATGCACCTCGAGGTCAAGAAGCGGTGAAGGACAAAAGTGCAGAAGGTGAAACTAGCACCATTCAGGAAGAAGCCCCTGAAAGTCCTCTTCCCTCAGAGCCAGAACAGGTTATAACTCTGGAGGAAGAATTGACAGAGGATAGTCCTATACGCCCATCCACCCAGGATGTCGGCGTCGCTCTGACCAGAGGTCCCTTCTATCCCTTCTTCTTCTCTTCCTTCCCCTCCTCGAGTGACTCAAACGACCACCCCTTTGGTCGTGTCCTCTGCCCCTTCTTCTACCCTTTCCCCTGCTTCTTCATCTATCTTCTCCTCCCTCGCTGATTTGTCTTCCTCTATTTCTTCCCTCATCTCCGAGCTCCCTTCCCTTCCTATGTCTTCTGCAGTTACGGTTTCCCTTCCTCCGTGGACACTTCTTGGCTATTCTCTCAATGCCGCCGCCGCGTGTCTCCACGTTTTTCCCCTCTGCTACCGTAACTCCCTTCCCCTCTGTCTCCGGTCCTTCTTCCATAGGACCAGCTTGGATCTCTCGGTGGTGAGCAGCCAATGAAAGAGGAAAGTTCCCATCGCTCAGATGGACTTTTCGGTAATTCAGCCAAAGGGCAAAGAAGCACAAGCACTGTAACACGCTTCTCTCAAAGTCTTTGCGGTGAGAGAGTTATGGAAATAGCTTACCCCGACCCCCTCAAAGAGAAAGAAGATCTGTCTCAGCAGATTTTCTGTGACCCAAGTCACGATGGGGGCGTCTTCTCAAAGTCTCGGGGAAGCTCTTTCATGCGGTTGATGCACTCTGCAAAAGCTTGGGAAATGAAAGAAGAAAAGGCTCTTGAAGGAGCAGAACAAACACTGCTTCAAGCCTTACGAGAAGATGGGAAGTGCACCTCCCACAGACTTTGCCGCCGAGACTCTGAGCTGCTCGGTCGGGAGAAGATCAATGAGTATTCAAAGATCGGCGGCGGGGTATGGCCGTTTACGCTTGGAGGGCCGGATCCTCGAGGACGGTGAAAGAGTGATCGCGAATATGTCAATCTATATCCGAACATCGGGAAGGCGAATAAGGAACTCCAAGCATTAGCGGAGTCAATATCGGAAGAGCTAGAACATGCTAGACTCCGGCCACGAGACCTTCGACAAATGTTATTTATTGGTCGAAGATGCAGTCAAGTTCGGAGTCTTCGGCCATCGAGGGCCCTCAAGCAAAACCATGTCCACTCTGGACTATCGGATAGATCAGCTGGAATTCGTTACGGAAAAGATAGACAAGGTAAAGGAAGAGGCCCGGATGCGATGCATCAAATGGAGAAAGTTGTTCTCGCCATGACTCGGGGTTGCTCACTCCTTCCCTTACCTTGAGATCAGCCGATGACACTATCCAGGATCTTGAGGAGATAGCTTCTCAAGGACGGGGCGAGAGGTCACATTCGACCTTTGAATCTATCAACAACCTCTTGGCTGTAGGGACTTCATCGGGTTCCTTATCGAGGCGGAGAAAGATTATTCCAAACTCCGGAAAAGCTCATAGGCGAGCGGGAGACTTGCGAAGCAATCGGTGAGCGGCACGAGGATCCATCACGGGATCAATTTGGGCGATGATTAGCAAGTTTTTGGAATACCGGCGCTCGTTCCACATATCATCACAAGCGACATCGAAGCAGGTGACCCCTTTTCGGCCGAGGATGATGATGATGAGTAACTTCTTCTTCTTCTTCTTCTTCTTCTTCTTCTCTTCTTTTTTCGACTTTCTTTTTGAAATGTCTAAAATGTGTTGACACAAATGATGACATCATCCATGTTGCATCATGGGATGATGTCATCCACCAAGTTGTCAAAGTCAACATGACTTTTAGATATTTTGTAAATATCTTTGTAAATAAGTGGTTGGCTCCATTTTGCCTTCTCTCTCCTCATCTTCTATAAATCTTTGGAATACTTGTTGTATTCGGGGTGAACATTTTTAGATAGAAATAGAAGTGAGAGAAAGACTTTGAGCTTTCTTATATGAGAAGAAAACGATAATACAATTATTAAGACTTTGTGCTCAATATACGTGTTATGCATTAGGTCTTTCTTACGTTAGATCTGTATGTGTTTAATCTGTTGGATTCATATCTACTTTCTGTCATTTGCTCATCGGTATTGCTTTGTTTATTTACACTTGCAAGTAGGTTTGGCTCTGTTTACTACCAAACCAAAAACGTAAATCTTCGACCCATACTGCTTTGGAATTCATTTCTTTTCTTCCTTCGGATCTGTTCTTTCTCTCCTCCCTCTTTCATTCCTTTCTTTTCTCGGCTGAAACACTCTCTTTGGGATGAGATCCCAACCCCGAAGCGAGAATCATGAGACTTGCATAGGTTCTGCTAGTAGAAATAGCAATAAACCGGTTTCGCTTTCTTTGACTCAAAGAGGGCTAAGCCTGCACTGCTTTGTTGGCTCGTCATCCATAGATCTGTCCCGCGGCATGATTTTCGGACCAACGGTTTTGGTGACTCATTTGGGAGCGAATAGATCATCGGATCTATGATGGTGGTAAGATAGAAAAAAAAAAAAAATAAGAAAATTGCTGCCTGTTTGCAAATCTGAACTTTTTGATAAAAATCCAAAAAATTTGCAAAAGTGCTCAAAATTGAAAATTTTCTTCTGAGATCCGTAGATCGGGCCTAGTTACAGATCTTTAGTTCGCTGAGTTTTTATAAAAATCAGTATTTTGCCATAGATCTGGATTTTTGACTGTTTTCTAAAAAGTTTGAAACCCTCTGAAAAAGTAAAAATCAGATCCGAAAATCAGCTTGCTATTTTTCCCTGCCATCTTATCCTCGTTGTTATTTGTCATTAACATGATCGGTTTTAAGAAGAGGATAGTTTTAAATATTTTGAAAAAGTGCATCTTTGCTGGTTTTGTCGAGAAAAGCGAGAAAATCAGCAAGTACAAAAAATAAAGTTTGAATCTGCGCCATAACATTGCGAGATCTGGAAGAAGTCTGTTGTGAGTGACCTTTACGCGCGTGGGAGAGCCGTGGAGAAGCCGATCCACTTTCGATCTGCTTCAAAAGCACAATTTCAGCGTGACCGGCGTATTTTTTAGCGCTAAGCTCATTAGCGGTCATCAGGAGTGTCTCACCTCCACGAAGAAAAAGTCTTTTACAAGGTGCATCTACATCCCTTTGTAGTGCCTTGCTACTCAGTGGAACCACCCTTCGACCCGTGTTCTCTTTCCTGCCATTCAAATGGCGGTACCATGGGAAATCTTTATGGGTCCTCTCGCACAGCTTTGCCACATCCAGTTCACGCGCTCCCTCACGGAAAGCGAAGAATTTTCCCAAATTCGATGGGAGCGGAAATCAAAGCATGATTCCCACATATCTGCATTCATTATGTCATGCGGTATTTTGGATGTGACTCACGAAGATGTGTCGGTTCACCTTTTGGAAACTCTACTGAGGGCTGCGGCGAATGGTTTCAACATTTGCCTGCCGGATCTATCACCGGTTAGGCCACCTTGCGGGAGGCTTTTGAAGACAGTCTGAGCCTTCGAGAGGGCGCATTTGCATTACTTATCACGAATCACTCACTGAAGAAAGAAGCCAATGAGACCATGCGCGATTTCGTCCCGGTTCAATGCACTAATCAATCGTGTCCCCTGTTGCCATGCTTCCCACACCAGGAGAATCGAAGTGTTTCTTCGTGAATGCCATGAGCTCAAAAGTTAGTTTCTTGCTCCTTGAGAGCGAGTAGCTACCCTACCTCTCGCTCAGGCTGCTGCCATTCGGATAGAAGACAATTTGATAATATCTGGTGAGTTGAAAAAGGAATCATCAAGTCAAATCTTGGATACCTCCTGCTACTTAAATCGATCCGGCGTTCCAAAAGATGGCGAATGATTTGCTCGCATTAAAAAGCGGTTGGCGAGCTCCTAGTTCCTCATCACGGGATGTTCCACGAAGGAGTTTCGTTCCCAATAATGTTTCACAAAGGCCGCGCCTACTGTTGCTCCACGGTTGGCGCTTGAAGCTCCTCGGTCAATGCTCGGCGAGATTGAGGAAGAAGAGCGATCTTATGAAGAACCTTCGTCTCAAGGCGAAGATGATCAAGATGTCGGTGAGCAGTGGCGACTCTACTATTGGATACATGGAATTTGATGAGGAAGAATCGATGAAGAGGAGGGTACTCAAGGCTATATGCAAGCGGACAATCATATCTTTGTTTTTACCCGCTCATGAGGAAAAGAAGCGAAGTTGCTGCTCATGTCCAGCGAGGAGAAGGCCGTGTCAAAGCGCGCCTCCGATCATTGCTAAAAGAGGTAATCCTCTTCCTACTCAACTCCTGGCAAATCTTTTACAAAGAAATCTTTTCCCCCATCTCTCCTCCAAATCAGCCCCCTCATATTCCTATCAAGATCGGTAACCTGTTCCACCATCGCGAAGCGGGACTCATTCCCTCACCGGTATGACCCTTGGCGCATTTGATATCATAGATCATGCGAAAAAGACCAAGATCAAATGTGAAAGTGAGTACCTTGGTCAAATCCCGAGCGACTTGTAAGATTAACCAAATACATTGAGCCAATTTGTTACATCTAAGCGAGTTTCCCCAAAGGAATCCTTTCCACTCCCCACGAATCCCGCATAAATGTTGCTTGACATCTGCATCGAGTAAGATAGAACCTTTCTATCTCTCTCTCTAATCAACGGCCATAAGTTGAGCAAGCTGTATAATTGATTAGGAGCTTACGATAATGTCATGCGGTGAAAGTCACCCATGCTTTGGGCCTCACTCTTACCAAACCATTCGGCAGATGTTATTCATTGGAAACCAAGCAAGTTCCGTTGGTTGGCCAAATCAAAGACGCGCAATTTGCGTTTGCGGCTTTCCCAGATAAAAGAGTAAAAATGACAGTCCTTGTCGCTGACATTCCGGCAGCCTACGGGATTTTGCTGGGAAGGAGTTTCTGCAGTGAAGTTGGTGGGGAGATTCACATGGACTGGTCTAAAGCTAGAATTCCCGTCAAAGGTGTGATGCAGACATTAGAGCCAGAATCACAAAAGAAGTACTTGGTTACTAACTCTGAAGACCCCAAAGCCCAAATCCTTTTTGAATCATCAGGGATGGGGAACTATTTCTTGTCTACTGAGACAGACAAAGCGGGGGTTCTCGTTCGAGAAGAGGATCTTAATGAGATCTGGACCTTGCAGTTTGATGGCAGTTGCGCGACTAGTGGATGTGGCGCTGGAGCCGTGCTGATATCTCCCGAAGAGGAGGTAATTCCTCTTTCTTTCAAGTTGTAGTTTTTCAATACTAACAATACTGCTGAGTATGAATCTCTGTTACTCGGTATGCAAGCCCAAAGGAAAGGGAATTAAAAATCTAAAGGTACAAGGTGATCTTTGAGCTAGTTGTAAATCAGGTCAAAAGGATTTACCAAGTAAAAAATGAGAGGCTCGGGCACTCTAAGTAGCATGCGGTATGGGACACATCGAAGAATTTGATGCTTTTTCAATAGGAGCAATTCCAAGAGCTCAAAATGACATGGCCGATTCATTGGCCGTTTCAGCATCTCTCATGCTCCCACACCTGGGTTTGAAAACAAACAAATACACCATTGAGGTGGTTTTCTGCCTGAGCGTGCCGGACAACTCTCAGCATTGGCAAGTATTCAATGATGATAATCAACTCATTGCCTTTATGGAAAAATCAGAAAATTTTGACGAGTTGTATTTTGAAGGATCCACCTCTACATGCCGTGAATCAATCAGCGGTCAAAACCACAAAGCAAAGGAGAACGCGGCATATGCCGGCTCAAGGAAATAAAATTCGAAGGGCTGGTTTCTCTGGGCGCTTTGTTTGTGAGCATGACCGTTTTGTGAAAAAGAAGAGGCGAGATGGTCCTGACTCATCCCCAGAAACCGAACCGGTCAATTTAGGTTCGGAGGCACATCTGCAATTTGTGAACATCGGGAAATGTTGCGCTGAAGAGAAGCGGAAATTTGTCAAGTTCTTTGAAGAAATATATGGATGTGTTGGCATGGTCTATGCCGATCTAAAGTCTTCAAGCGAAGGGCGTACGGCATGACATACCGGCATTTGAAAGAAGATGTCAAAGCCTTTCGCTTGAAGCAAAGGCATTATAATCCTAAGATCTCGGGCACCATCAGGGCCGAAATTCGAGAAGATGTTGGATGAGAATCATTTTCCCTATCCATCACGGTACTTGGGTAGCAAATATTGTGCCCGGTCGTGAAAAAGCGGCGAGATACGCATATGCGTAGACTTAGAAACTTGAATCAAGCTTATTTGAAAGACAACTACCCTCTTAGATAATGGATCAAGTTACTGCAAGCGATGGCTGGATCGGAGATGTTGTCTATGCTTGATGGTTTTCGAGGCTACAATCAGATTGAAGTCTACTTTGAAGATCAATTCAAAACAGCATTCACTACTCACGGGGTACATTTGCCTCTGACGAGGATGCCTTTCGGCCTAACTAATCTTTGGTGCCACTTTTCAACGGGCCATGGACTTCGCATTCAAAGGTATGATGGGAAAAGTCATTGTAGTTTATCTAGATGACTTAACCGTGTTCTCTAAACAACGAAGTAATCATTGTGATCACTTGGAGCAAGTATTGGCCAGATGCAGAGAACATGGAATTTCCTTAAACCCAAAAAAGTCTGTTTTTGGAGTCACGGAAGGAAGTTGCTAGGGCATGTGGTTAGCAAAGAAGGAGCGAAGATAGATATTGAAAGAGTTAAGGCTATTGAGCCTTACTCGCTCTACAAGCAAGGCCCAGTGTTCATTCTTTCTTGGGAAGGTGAACTTTCTCGGGCGTTTTGTTCGACTTTCTTTGAAAAGACCCGTCATATATTGAACATGATGAAGGGATCACCAACTTTCGGATGGAGTGAAGAGGGGAAAAGGTCATTCGAAGAAATAAAAGCACATTGCCCATGCACTAGTCTGGTATGTCCCGACTTCTCGAGGACTTCATCATGTATAGCTACGCATCCCGAGCTGCTGTGTGTCATGATCTTAATGCAAAAGAATTCCGAAGACATTGAATCCCGATTGCATTCATGAGTTCTCCCCTCAAGCCTCACGAGTTGAAGATGACTCAATTGGAAAAGCATGCCCTTGCCGTTGTCAAAGCGGTGAAGAATTTCAGGTATTACATTCTAAACTCGCATACGGTGGTCTTTGGTTCACGACACGGCGGTGAAATCAATTCTAACTCGGCGGGAGTTAGGAAGTTTGAGAGGAATTGGATCGCAAGGTCGGGAATATGACACTGGATATTAAACCAACCAAGGCTGGTAAGGGGGAGGGCTGTGTCGGCTAATGGCTGAAAACAAAGATTGAGAAAACCTAAAGGAAAAGAGGACTGTCTGCAGAGCGAAGAGCAAAGCCCTCAGAGGAACTGATTCTCTGCCTCTAGTTTTATTTGTTGCTGACTAGTGATGAGTGGTACTCGACATCGCTTTCTTCCTTACCTACGGCGAATGCCCAATGCACCTAACCATGCAAAGGAGAAGCGCACTATAAAGCTCGGAGAGCAGCTAAATATGTCATACGGGATGACGGTTTATATAAGCGCGGGATAGACGGTGTCTTCTGCGATGTGTCGACAAAGCCCCAACAAGTAAAAGCTGCTGGAAAGTTTTCACAATTCAACTGTGGAGGCCATTTTCTTCTTCGTGACACACAAGATCATTCGAGCAGGTACTATTGGCGGCGCTCTTTCGAGATGCTTTTACACGGGTGGCAAAGTGTGAACCTGTCGGCCAATTCGTCGGCAAGCCCAAGTTGGCTGCCCTTCCCCTAAGGCGGTCATTATCAATGAACCATTGAGGCGATGGGAATTGATTTTATTAGCGCACTCAATCCTCGATCGAGTCTTTGGACATAGCTATGTCCTTACGACTGACGGATTACTTCACCAAGTGGGTGGAAGCCATACATCAAGCATGCCACTTCTGAAGTGGTTTGCAATTTTATCAAGGAAAATATCATTGTCAGGTTCGGTGTTCCAAACAAAATCGTTGCTGATAATGCTTCTAACTTCTCCTCCCGAGAAGTTATTAGTTTTTGTTACGAATATGGAATAACTTTAGCACATGCCTCGGATTATTACCCTCGGGGGAAATGGTGGGCGGAATCGATAATAAGAACTTGGTGACCATCATACGGAAATTAGTAGATGAAAATCAGCGGATGTGGCACAAGTCTTTGTACGACGCTTTGTGGGCAGACCGCATTACTCCCAAGAGATCTCTCGGCATGTCACCTTTTCAAGTGTTATATGGCACTGATGCCGAACTGCCCATTTCTGCGGAGCTTCCTGCTCTGCGCTTGGCACGAGCCATAGAAGATGAAACTTTCCAGAATTCTCTAGAAAAGAGAATCATGTATCTGGCAGAACTTGAAGAAAAGAGAGTAAGAGTGGTCGACAGGATCACTGAACATCAGAATCAAGTTAAGAGGCTTTTCGATAAGAAAGCCAAGCAGAGAAATTTTCAAGTAGGAGATCTCGTCCTTTTGTGGGACAAGCGAAGAGAGCCAAAGGGCATGCACGGAAAGTTTGATTCCCTATGGAAAGGACCCTTCAAAATCAAGCAACTCAATGGAGAGAATAGTTTCTATCTCTCATATCTGGATGGAGCTGAGCTCCCGCTTCCCTATAGCGGGCAGCATCTGAAGATCTTCAGGAAGTAGAGCTTGCTCTCTTCTTTGTACAGTTTGCTTTAAGTTGTGTGTTTGCTTTTGTCGTGTGTTTGCTTTCGGTTTGTTGTGTGTTTCCTTTGTTCTCCCTCTGGTCCCCCTTGTTTTTGACTCTGTTACCCAATGGATAGGCACATGAAATCTGGGATTCTCTACCCCTGAGTTCGCTCAGGGATAGTCCCCAGAAAGAGCCATTTGTTATCGTAAAATTGACAAGGGCAATTTTACCGATAACTATCGAAAATTTTGTTTCGATCCTCGTTAGGGATCCATCGCGTTCGAAACGTTGTAAAATCCCTTCTGGGAAATCTAGTTTTGAACTTAGTCTTTTGAGCCTTTTTGGTGGCGCATGAAATTGCTTTGCAACACTAACTTTTTAGTGCGCCCCCTTAAAAGCCTTTGGCGCATGGTTTTTATGTTAACACATCTTTTAGTGCGCGAAGGATGTTGAGACTCTTTGCGTGCGCGAGGCGCATGCGCTGTGTTGACACAACTCTTGTTGCGCCACCTTTTAGTGCGCCAAAAGCGCACATAATATATTGCAACACCATGTTTTGGTCGCAAAAGGCGCACATAACTTTATGTCGACAATGCTTTTGGTGTGCCAAAAGCGCGCTCAATCTTCTCTTTGTCAAATACTTTCGTGCGCGAAGGCGCACGCTTCCCTGTCGGCGAGAAACTTTCATGCGCCATTTCAAAAGTGGTTGGCGCATTGATGACAAGTTTTTCTATATATATCAGTGCGCGCCCAATGTCATTTTCATTCTTTTTGTCGAGCACGTGATCGTTCTGAACTTGTCAGCCTCTGCTCCATCGTTTTCATCACCCTGTGGACCCATTGAAACTTTTTGCTATATATCCAGGTAAGAGGATCTTCTTGTTCCCTCATGCGTTGTGTGCTTTCGGTTTTTAGTGCTTTCATGGTCTAGTTTTAGCTTGCTGGTTGGTGTTTTGATTAAATAGAAATATGTTGAGCTAGCCCCCCCTGTGCTGCCTTGTCTTTTTCTTCTTTTCCTCCTCCTTTCCCTCCCTCTTTCCAGATCTGCTGGTAGAGGGTGTTGTTTTGAAAGAACTTGGTCTGAAAATCTCTTTTCTGAAACCTTATATCTCCAAGCAATCTTTGAAATGGAGGAAAGAAGGAAAAAGGGTTGAGCAATGAGAGGCTCTGTTTTTCACATTGGCGCACTGGCGCGTCTTGTTACACTAAAAACAGTTGCGCCCCTCGGCGCATCTACCCGCCTTGTTACATGAGAAAAACCCGCGCACTTGATGCGCGCCCTTTACACTGCTTTGCATCATGAACTCATGCGCCCTCAAGGCGCTCCTCTGTCGCGTGCTACAAGTGCCAATCCCGCGCCCCTTTGGCGCGCTGTTCATCCATGTTGCATCCCTTTTTCATGCGCCAATCGGCGCACCCAGCTCCCATGTTACACGAGTTATATTTGCGCAAGTATGAAACTATAGAGGCGCAGGCGCATCCCCGACTACAACAACATCATGTTGTGTTAACCCTTCGTGCGCCGCGCCATATCCCTTTGGCGCACGAAAAGTCCTTGCTACACGATACACCCATGCGCCAAAGGGCGCACCAAATCTCAATGTAACACGCATTTCCTGTGCGCCCTATATAAAATGCAATCTGCAACATCCATGCGCCATGCGCCTTTGGCGCTTGATTTAGCCTCTGCTGACACTCCTTTTACGTGCGCCTTATCTATTTGGCTGCAATTACATTTTCATGCGCCTGCGCCTGAGCCTTAAAATCTCTAACTCTTTCTTCTGCTAGCATTCCAATGGAAGATCAAATGACTAATTCAACCTTTTTGGATTGGGTCTCACTTCTTCTTCATGCAGATCAGCAACTGAGTTCGAAAGAACACATGTCTACGTCAAGCAAGAAACCCACCAAACCAAGAGGAAAGGCTAAGCTGACAGAAGAAGAGATGAAATACAAATATCGGAGGTCGGGATGCCCGAATCACAGGCTGAGTGCAGTATGGATGTCAGAGACTCAGAATTGGGTCACATTGACATGGAGGAATTCTGGGTTAGAACTCAGAAGGTTACGAGAAGTCCATGGATGGACAAATTGATAGGCAGTGCCCTGCACTTCGCCGGAGGAATCCCCGTCAGTGCCGTCAACAACGAATTCATGATGGTGATTGCCCAATGTTACAACAAAGACACAAGATGTGTCGAAAATAGCAAGGGCGAGGTAGTCATAAACCTCACTGCCGTCATTTTGAAATAATGCTCGGCATCCCTCATCACCGGCAATTTGTGGCCATCAGCCAAAAGGAATGCATCAAGGCCTGGGAAGACAACGAAGACCAATGCATGCAGCTGATGAATGAGGTATACTTGAAGAACAAGAAGGTGGTAACCCGGTGGCCCCAGGTCATCCACCGCGGTGATTTCTCGAGAAGAACTCAGTGACACTATCACTTTCTGAGCGAGTCTTTGGGCTTTCAGCGCCCACTACTTCCATAAATGGATCTTTGAGGTACTTGGAGACAATGAATAAAAATTTACCCGATCAGCGCTTTTCTTTGGGGTGAAATAATAAGCGGCACCATCTACGGCGGCTCTGACGATTCGCCCTGGGAGTGTTCCATATGAACTCCTATGTAGTCTGACTGCGGCGTCGGCGAGGATTATCCGGGGCTGAACCGAAGTGGAGTATGGCCTCGGGCCAAATATTTGATTACTACCCAGTGCGAGGTGGAGAATAGCATCAACATTTCACAAAAATTAACGATGCATTCTTTTATCATGTCATCACTGCTGAGGCCAAACATGACTCATAGTGGACGACCAAAAAACATAGTGGCGATCACGAGAGAAATGGGGGCCTGTTCACCCAATTTCCCACGTTCACCTATCGAGGGCTGCCTGACTTTTTGGGAGAGCCAACAGAGCTACAAGGTATCTTTGGACCTAAGTGATTCTACTAGAAGCTATCAGAGCGGTGGTCACATACCATGAGAAGTGCCTCGAAAAGAAAGAAGGTGGAACTCCTTTCCCCCTCACGGTGGGCGATACACATGCTCCACCCCATAAGGCAAAGGAAATGTTCGCGAAGCTGGAGCTACTCAACTTGAAGCATGACTTCCCGGCCGAGGCCTACCTTCGACCCGAAGTTTGCTGCCCCAGCGAAGCTTCGATCCGATCCATGTCCCTCAAATTGAGGATATTTACATTGACGTTCTCCATGAGGCGGAACTCGGAAGAAAGGATCACTCTCGCTTGGCATTGGCGGAAATCATCCAATACGGAGTGGCCATTGTCCCAGAAGGCTTCGGACTACGGAAGATGAAGTAGATAAGGTGTATAATGACACAGATGGGGACAATTGGCCCTTCCGGCCATTGCGAGAACAAGGCTCCTCAAACAATTGAGGAGAGGGTCGAGAGACTATGCGGCGACGAGCAACCTTTGGTGTCGCATGAACGGGCTGATCTACCTCGGGGTAGATTTCACAACTTCCCGTTGGGCAATGCACCTCCAAGGTCCAAGAAGCAGCTGAAGGACAAAAGTGCAGAAGGTGAAACTAGCACCATTCAGGAAGAAGCCCCTGAAAGTCCTCTTCCCTCAGAGCCAGAACAGGTTATAACTCTGGAGGAAGAATTGACAGAGGATAGTCCTATACGCCCATCCACCCAGGATGTCGGCGTCGCTACAACTTCAGAGGTCCCTTCTATCCCTTCTTCTTCTCTTCCTTCCCCTCCTCGAGTGACTCAAATGACCACCCCTTTGGTCGTGTCCTCTGCCCCTTCTTCTACCCTTTCCCCTGCTTCTTCATCTATCTTCTCCTCCCTCGCTGATTTGTCTTCCTCTATTTCTTCCCTCATCTCCGAGCTCCCTTCCCTTCCTATGTCTTCTGCAGTTACGGTTTCCCTTCCTCCCGTGGACACTTCTTCGGCTATTCTCTCAATGCCGCCGCCGCGTGTCTCCACGTTTTTCCCCTCTGCTACCGTAACTCCCTTCCCCTCTGTCTCCGGTCCTTCTTCCATAGGACCAGCATGGATCTCTCAGCAGCTGAGCCAGCAAAAGAGGAAAGTTCCCATCGCTCCGATGGACTTTTCGGTAATTCCAGCCAAAGGGGCAAAGAAGCACAAGCCTGTAACACGCTTCTCTCAAAGTGCTGCAGGTGAGAGAGTTATGGAAATAGCTTACCCCGACCCCCTCAAAGAGAAAGAAGATCTGTCTCCAACAGATTTTACTGTGACCCAAGTCACGATGGGGACGTCTTCTCAAAGTCTCCAGGGGGAAGCTCTTTCCATGAGTTGATGCACTCTGCAAAAAGCTTCGGGAAATGAAAGAAGAGAAAAGGCTACTGAAGGAGCAGAACAAACACCTGCTTCAAGCCTTACGAGAAGATGGGAAGTGCACCTCCCACAGCTCGCGCCGAGACTCTGAGGCTGCTCGGTCGGGAGAAGATCAATGAGTATTCAAAGATCGGCGGCGAGGGTATGGCCGTTTACTGCTTGGAGGGCCGGATCCTCGAGGACGGTGAAAGAGTGATCGCGAATATGTCAATCTATATCCCGAACATCGGGAAGGCGAATAAGGAACTCCAAGCATTAGCGGGTCCAATATCGGAAGAGCTAGAACATGCTAGACTCCGGCCACGAGACCTTCCGACAAATGTTATTTGTTCGGTCGAAGATCTGGTCAAGTTCGGAGTCTTCGGCCATCGAGGGCCCTCAACAAAACCATGTCCACTCGGACTATCGGATAGATCAGCTGGAATTCATTACGGAAAAGATAGACAAGGTAAAGGAAGAGGCCACTGGATGCAATGCATCAAATGGAGAAAGTTGTTCTCGCCATGACTCGGGGTTGCTCACTCCTTCCCTTACCTTGAGATCATCCGATGACACTATCCGGATCTTGAGGAGATAGCTTCTCGGGACGGGGCGAGAGGTCACATTCGACTGAATCTATCAACAACCTCTGCGCTGTAGGGACTTCATCGGGTTCCTTATCGAGGCGGAGAAAGATTATTCCAAACTCCGGAAAAGCTCATAGAGGCGGGAGACTTGTGAAGCAATCGGTGAAGCGGCACGAGGATCCATCACGGGATCAATTTGGGCGATGATTAGCAAGTTTTTGGAATACGCGCTCGAGTTCCACATATCATCACACTGGCGCATCGAAGCAGCGACCCCTTTTCGGCCGCAGGATGATGATGATGAGTAACTTCTTCTTCTTCTTCTTCTTCTTCTTCTCTCTTTTCTCCGACTTTCTTTTTGAAATGTCTAAAATGTGTTGACACAAATGATGACATCATCCATGTTGCATCATGGGATGATGTCATCCACCAAGTTGTCAAAGTCAACATGACTTTTAGATATTTTGTAAATATCTTTGTAAATAAGTGGTTGGCTCCATTTTGCCTTCTCTCTCCCTCATCTTCTATAAATACTGGAATACTTGTTGTATTCAGGGTGAACATTTTTTAGATAGAAATAGAAGTGAGGAGAGAAAGACTTTGAGCTTCCTTGTAACAGAAGAAAACAGTAATACAATTATTAAGACTTTGTGCTCAATATCTGTGTTATGCATTAGGTCTTTCTTACGTTAGATCTGTATGTGTTTAATCTGTTGGATTCATATCTACTTTCCTGTCATTTGCTCATCAGTATTGCTTTGTTTATTTACGCAAGTAGGTTTGGCTCTGTTTACTACCAAACCAAAAACGTAAATCTTCTGACCCTTCTGCTTTGGAATTCATTTCTTTTCTTCCTTCGGATCTGTTCTTTCTCTCCTCCCTCTTTCATTCCTTTCTTTTCTCGGCTGAAACACTCTCTTGGGATGAGATCCCAACCCCGAAGGCGAGAATGTGAGACTTGCATAGGTTCTGCTAGTAGAAATAGCAATAAACCGGTTTAACTTTCTTTGACTCAAGAGGGCTAAGCCACACTGCTTTGTTGGCTCGTCTATCCATAAAACTCGGATGTACTATACCCTACTCCTGCTTTTATTTTTCTCTCCCTTTGTTCAAATTCCGTAGGTTCTTGAGGTTCTCTATTTTTCCAAGGAGACATGGGTGTGAGAAGTAGAGGGGTCTTGTTCACATTCCCATCCATATTTTCCCATAGGTTTCATTGACTTGGGAATTATTGTGCATAATGATTTTTCCCTTTCTAAACTCCGATTAGATTTGTAGGGGAAATTACTTACCTTCTTCTTAAGGAAACAGTAAGGAGTTCCGACCTCTTTGAGCATCCTTAATAAATATCTTAAAAAAATTCCTCCTTATAGGAGGTGAAGGCATCAATACTCTTTTGTAGGATGGCAAGGTAATGTGTCTTGAATATCTCATCAAAGGCATGAGTTCTAAAATGTGTGAGGAAGGAAAATGGTTTACTATAATGATCTCTCATATAGAGACACATTGAGATAGGTTTCAATAAAAATTAGATTCCCTTTCCTTCCATGCAATTTGGTTTTGCGAAGCAGAGATAAATGCATTGAGTTGGCTCTCCCTACATACAAATTGATCATAAATCATGTGTTTTTCTCTAGTATAAAATTACAAAGATAAAATTCACACGAGAAGATTTTTTTGCTCAAGGATGGATAGAGAGGAAGTTGTCATGAATTCAGATTCATGTTTTAGTTCATGTGGGAAGCCAACATGCGATCCTTGATAGCTACCAAAGTGAATGAAATGATCTTATAAAAACACACTATATGCGAGGAGAGGACCTCCGCAAGTAAAGCAACTTTTCACTCATAATACTGAGACCATATGAATTTTTGCAAGGCATTTATATTTATTTCCTTCCTCCTTATAAACTTTTCTTCCCATTCTTCCATCTTGGTCTTCAATTATTCATTTGATGTTTTGGCTTCTTTGAGTTCCCTGCAAGTGTCATTCCATAGTTGTTTGAGTGGCAAATAGGTTAACTTAGTTTGTGTAGAGGCGTGGACACAACACTCTATTTTCTAAGAAGCCGAAATTCGTCCTCTTTTTCTAGCGTTCTTTCTTGGTTCTTGATAATTCCTCGAGTCATGGCTACAAGCTGAGTTGTTAGCTCTCTAATGAGCACTTTCCTTTGTTCCCAATTTGAGTTTGAGGAAATCCAATTCCTCATTCTTTTCTCTCGATAATGAGCTCACGATCTAGACAAGAACATAGCCTATTTAACTTGATGTCTTTCTTCTTCCTCTAAAATTACTTGAGTAGTTGGGCATTCTTCCTCTATCAAAGTAAATTTTCCTTTTCTTCTCCTAGATTCCAACTCTTCTTCTTCATGTGGCAATGCTGATGGTTCACCCAATTCTGAAAATCTTGCTCTTCAAGTCTCTCCTCTCTCTGTCTATTTCAACTTGACTTGGCTCAGGAGGATTCATGGCCATGCTTTGCCCAAAATATCAATGACTTCTTCTTCCCTCCTTTCCTGTTCACTCCTTCCTTCTGGGGTTTCCCTTGTCCTCTTATGAATTTTTCTTCTCTGGGGAAGTTCAACATGCCCAGCAGTGGATTTCTTTCTAGAGCTTCTTCTTACTATTATTTCTTGCTCTTGCATGGGTGAGCTATCATCGTTAGAGACAGATATTGGCTCCCCGAAGCTGTTGTAGAAGAAGGAATTTCCTTCACAGGTATAGAAGGCTTTGTTGTTTTGATCTTTCTTACCGACCTTCTTCTTTTTGGTATATTTTATCTTTCCATTTCCCTTTGTTCTTCTACAGGGGCATCAATTTCAGATTAGTTGAAGGAGAGAATGGGGATGGAATTGTCCTTTTGATAATATTAGGGTTTTTCTTGAACTTGCCAAGAAACTTGTCCCAAATTTCTTCTCCATTCTTCTTTAACAGAAAATGGTGTTGGCATATTAAATGAATTAGACCGTGATGCCTAATTGTCCTAACAACCTAGGAATACCTCTGAGACATGGTTTAGATAGAATAAAAAAGAAACCCTAGAAGGTTTATTATGTACTCAAGTTTTTGGCTCCATACTTCAGATATATGAGTATTTTTAGGACTTCTTTTCCCACAGACCAAATTGGCCACAACAAAGTTAAATATTTCACTATCCAAAAACACTACCCTGTCAAAGGGTTTGGGAAAACTAGCCCTTCGACCCCTTTTATGATTTTCTTTGTATTATAGATGTACTAGGGTTCAATTTCTCCTTCTTACAGTAAGACTTCAACCAGTTCTTTTATATTCCCTTGGCGAGTTGTGGACACAAATTGGCACTCAGGCACGCTTTACTTACGGTATTTACAGAAAAAGAATAAAGATATTTCTCACCTTTGTCTGTATTGTTCTAGGTTTATGATGAATTCTCTTACCAATTTGTCATTATGCTTTGAAAATTTCTTTGAATTCTAGCCATCCTTCATGCTCAAACATGGATGTCACTTCTTCATCTCATGAGAAGGTGGGAATCTTCCTCTAGTTTTGATTTCTTCTTAATCCCCATATCGGCTTGAGTTTCTCTTTTGATTTTTTTCAAATTGGTTGTAGGCCCTTTTTCTTAGTGTGGGGCCTGAGCGACTCTAGCTATGGAACCTTTGTTCTTAATCTGCGGAACTTCGAATTCTATTTTCTATGCTACTAACACAAACTTAATTCAATGCTCCTTCCTCAAAATATCTTTGCAACTTATTTCACTTGATTTTTGCAATAATGATTACTAATGATAACCATGCCACCACTTATTCCATCCAAATCAACTTCATGATTACACACTTGTAATCATAATGTATAAATAGATGACTCATCATACCTACTTTTAAATTAGGTCAAATCACACATGCAAACATTTAATTCAACCCTAAATGAGTTAAAAGACATAATTACCATCCTTGATGATGTAATCCTTTTGCTATGATGACTCATCATTCCTACAAGTGGAACAAAACATGATTAGATAAGACAGCTGGAATTCAAAATAATTCCCTTATTTTAACTAGCCAAAAGAGGTCACCACCATTAGCTGGTTTTCAATTGACCTTTGAGAGAATTTTTATATTATTATTATTATTTTTTATTTTTAATTATTTTTTTATTATTTGGGGAAGAAAATTTTATTTCTTGGTTTTCATCTTCTTCCCTTTATTTTGGATCTCTCATATGGTTATTTGATCATTTTGGAAGAAGCGGGTTCTTCCATATGATCAAATTCTTTGTCTACTTCAATCTTCCTCAAGAATTCATCCTTAGTGGGAGGCTTCCTATAGAGTTTCATCCTATGTCCATTGACTAAGAGTGTTCTGCGCTCGCCATCAATGGGAAGTGGCTTGAATAGAACCATTGTCAAATATCTGCTCAATCGATAGGGTCCCAACCATACGGTTCTCAATTTTCCCTTGAATTGTTGGTACTTAGAATTGAACAATGCCTAGTCTCCTACTTTGAATTTCCTTTTCTGAATATATGTGTCATGCCATTGCTTCCTTTGTTCTTGAATTATTTGTTTGTTGAAGTGCTTCCAACCTTAATTCATCCAACTCATTGAGTTAAAGGATTCTTTCTTTTCGAGCTACATTCAACTCAATTCCCACCTTCATTGTTTTCCTTAATGTGCGAAGTTCAAACTCTATAGGAAACAAGGGTTATTCCCATAGACTAATTCATATGGTGAAAACCTTGTTGTATTTTTCCAAGTTGTATTATAAGCCCAGAGATGACTTTAGGTAGTCTCTTTACCCAATCTTTTCTCCCCGGCTTCAATTGTTTTGGTAAGGATGTTCTCTAACTCTCTCGTTTATTACTTCAACTTGTCCATTTGATTGTGGGTGGTAAGGAGATGAATTCTATGATTGATTTGGTAATAGCTTGTGAAATCTTGGATCATATTAGACATGAATTGTGGTCCCTAATCTGAAACTATGCTCCTTGGTGCTCCAAACTTTATCATAATTACTGTTCCAAAGGAAATCAGCAACTCCTTCCTCGGTGGCATTTTTCAATGCCTCGCATCTCTGCCCATTTTTTCACATATTCGGTACACACAAGAATATATACCTTCCCTTGTGAAGGAGGATTAAAGGGACCAAAAAATCCAATCCACATCTCTCAAATGGTTCAACCACAAATTGAGGCTGAAGAGGCATTTCGTTGGTGAAAGTTGGTTGTCCCATCCTTTGACAAGGATCACACCTCTTGATATATCTCCTCACATCCTTGTACAGAGATGGCCAATAATAACTAGTGCCAAGTATCTTATGAGCTATTCTTTTCACTGAATAGTTTCCTCCACTTGGTTCATCATGACATGCTCTACGAGGATGTCAAAGATTTAATCTCTCTTACACACCTACACAAGACAAAATCAAGAACACATTTAAATAGCATTCCATTTAACCATTTGAATTGTGCACTGGTTTTAATTAACTTCTTTATTGTTTTTCTTAGTGAAAGAAGGAGGGAACTTCCACTGTTGCAAGATAATTGGCCATATCAACAAACCATGGTGTACTTGCGTTGAGATTGCAAATAGTTGTTCATCCGGAAAATTATCTTTGAATGGATCTTTCTCCCATGTGGTGGTTAGTCTTGACAAAAAATCAGCTACCACATTAGATTTACCTAGATTGTCCACAATGGTAATATCAAATTCTTGTAAAAGTAATAACCATCTAATTATTCTTCCTCCAACCACTAGTTTGTTCATTAAATACTTAATTGCTAAATGATATGTGCATACAAATATCTTGTACCTTGTAATGTAATGTCTGAATTTATTGATTGCATAAATCACAAAGAAGAAATTCCTTTTCAGTGGTGGTGTAATTCTTTTCATTGGGAGTAAGATTCTTGCTGAGATAATAAATGGCATACATCTTTTCTTCCTCATCTTTCTATCCCAATACTTGCACCAATGGAATAATTTGAGGGCAGAAATTTTACTAAAATATTTTATAAAGCGCCTATAGTACTCAAAGCCATGCCCTAGGAATGATTTGATATTTGTGGGGGTCGAGGAATAGGTAAATCTAAAACGATCCTAATTTTGTTTGATCCACCTGAATTCCTTTTTTGAAATATGGTGTCCTAATACAATCTCCTCATCCACCATCATCAAACACTTTTCATCACTAAGAGAAAGGTTGTGTTGTTCACATCTTGTTAACACTGTCCATATTTCTCAAAGCATCTTCAAATGTATCTCGTATACGGTGAATTCATCCATATATACCTCAACACAATCATTTATTATATCAAAGCAAAGATTGCAAGTACAAATCTTTGGAAAGTTACAGAGAGAATTACATAAACCAAATGGTAATACCCTATAGGCAAAGGTTCCCATGGACATGTAAATGTATTTTTGTCTTGATCTTCAACAACAACCCCGATCCGATTGTACCCACTAAAGCCATCCAAGAAAGAGAAGTATTGTTTACCTAAAAGGTTATCTAGGACTTGATCTATGAATGATAAAGGAAAATAATCTCTCATTGTGGCTTTGTTTAGTTCCCCTATAGTCAACACATATTCTCCATTTTCCTTTATTTTTAGGAACAATTACAAGAGGAGATGCCCACTTTGACTATCTCGAGATAGGGTAGATGAAACCTACTTGTAATAGTTTTTCAATTTCTTGTTTGACTATATCCCTTAAAGTTGGGTTAATCCTTCTTTGAGGCTGCCTAACTTGGTTTAATGTTTTCAAGTATAGATGTGATGAGTGAAGATACTTAGATGAATCCCTTTCATGTATTTTTAATCCAAAGAAAAAGCTTTAGTATGATTTTTAGAACATCAAACAGTTTAGCTTCTTCATCATCCTTCAACCAACTGTTAATGTTTAAAGTTTTACCTAGTTGAATTTCAACATGCTTGGCTCCAATATGTGATGATCTGATTTTTAGGAAGGGTTTCATTAAATTATTTAATGGACATGCATGTGGTAACAACATATGGTATGTAGCAACATCTCCAAAAGTTCCTTAAAGCAGAATACTAGAAAAAGGACAAGAATGAGTATTATGATACTTATCTCTCTCGAGCAGCTAAATTCTTCATCACTGCTTACTTTCAAAAATTCTTCACCACTTCCCGATGTACTTGCAATTGAAGCTACCGATTCATCCTCTCCACACGAAATATCATTCCTTCAAGTGAAATAATTTCCAATCAAAGAGAATTGCTGTTGTCGTGGTTCCGGAACTAAATGTGGTGGTTCCGGAACTATAGCCGCAGGTTCCGGAACTAAGTTCGCAGGTTCCGGAACTAAGTTTCATGAGTTCCAAAACTAAGTTCGTAGGTTCAGAACTATTTCTAATTACTTCGAGGACAAGCAGGTTCTCATCCAATGGTGGATTAATAATCTCTTCTACTTCTCTTACATGATCCTGCAATGTGATCATAGCCAAAGAAGACAAATTTTGTTTATTAGTTTTAGGAGAATCAACCCACAATTGTTCATGATTTTCAGTAAAAGGTTGTGTAGTAGGATATAAGGAAATTTTTTTAGAGTTCTTACCATTCGATATTGTCATATCACTTGACCTGCAATCTATCAAAGAAGCAATTGTAGCTAACCATGGTCTACCCAAAATAATGGGATAACCCAATGTTTTACCTTTTGGCTGTAGTATAAGGAAGTCAATTGGATATTCCCATGACTCCACCATAACTTCCACGTCTTCAATAAATCCTACGGTTTCACTACAGACTGGTCTATCATCTATAATATGGTATTAGTAGGTTATATACCTGTTAATGGTAATGTTTTCAAAGTATCCACTGTCATTACATTGATAGTCACTCCCAAATCTATCAAAACATTATGTACATCCTTATTTCCTATAGAGACATAAATAAAAGGACTTCCAGGATCTCCGTATTTGGGAAGTAAAAGCTTTCTCCGCTAATAAATCAGCAAGTTTCCCATCTACTTTGATAGTCTTGTGGTATTGTTTCTTCCTTTCGGGATTTTTCATACATAAAATTTTGATTAATTTGTTCAATTCTAGAATGTCTTTAATTTCTTGTAACAATGGTATTTCAATATTCAATTTCGTAGTTCATGTACCAAGTCAAAATCCTTGATTTCTATAGCTTCTTTGAATCTCTCTACAAATGGAGTCTCGGTAGTGTTGCTATATCGGCTCCTTTTCTTTTCTTTCTCTATCCTCTTTTGGAACAACAAGATTTAGGGATTTCATTTTCTTCTATCATTTGAGTGATTATAAAGGGTGGGTATTAATGATTTTCCTAGATCTAGTGTGAATATCTTTACAATCCATAGCATGTAAATCAACTGATTTTTCTGGTTTTGTTCCATAAATAGGAGTTGTTTGTTTGTTTCTTGGATTTGCTACTAGTTGTGATGGAATTTGCATTTGGACTACATTCTCAGTTTGTGAATTTTTTGCAGGAGATCCCATGATGGCCTGTTGATTCTGATTTGGATATGTTCTTCCTTGAGAATAATTACTAGGGTTTCACCTAGGTCATGACCAAGCATAAGGATTTCCTTAACCAGCCCATGGTTGTTTATGTCCCTGAGCATACCAAGCTTGAATTTCCCAATCTTGAGGGTTCAAAGCTGGTTGAGATACCCAAGGAGGTTGTCCCCAATTTTTAGTCTTGACCGAGTAGCCCATGGCATCATCTAGGGATTGGGAGCTGATCTTGGCATAAACTTCCCTTAGTTAGGTTTCTCTTAACAAAATTCAATTCTTATGTTGTAGATGAGGCACTAGTTTGTTTAAGATGATTCTTAATAATCGGATGTAAAGATAAAACATCGTATCATGTTCTTTAGATTCACATATAAGACACATTTCCATTTTATCCAAAGGATAGTCTTTAAGTGCATGTTTCTTCCTGCATCTAGGACAATACATAGCCAATGGTTCAATTTTGGAATTTACTTTATCTTGTAATCCATCCATAGTAGAGGTTAATTACACTAAAATTTCTGTTTTAAAGTTTGCTAACTCATCTATTAGTTTGTTTATATACGGATTCAGAATTTTCATTGATTTTCCTTTTCTAGGTCCACCTCTTGTTTAGCATGACTTCTCACGAATTTCTTTAATTCCATTCATTCTTATCTCGATCAATGTCTCCACCTCCTATCAAGTTAAGGGCTTCCTAGATTAGTCATCCAAGCCTTTAAGAAAAATATTTTTACTTAACTCCTCTGAAAGCACAAATCCACATCTTTTGCTAACAAAGAGGAATATGTCTAAATAGTCTTCTATGTTTTCATCATCCTCCGGCTTGATTTTGAAGAATTATTCCTTCCTATTTCTCCCTCTACAATAATCCTAGTATTTATCTAGGAAGGAAGTCTCCATCTGTGCCTAAGTGCTAATAGAGTTGGATGGTAATCCCATGAACCACCTCATTGCTCCATCCTTCAAAGTGGATGGAAACAACTTGAGTTTTTGATTATTTGTTTTATAATCATAGGTCTGACATAGTACCTTGAACTCAAACAGAAATTGATCGGAATCTTCATATGGCGTCCCTCTAAATATGGGTAAATGCGGGTGATATATTTTTCATTGATGTATCATCATCTCCCAATTGGATTGGATAGGTGAAGGTCATATCAAGTTCTCTCTCAACTTCTCATGCCATTTTAAAAATATTTTCTAAATTTTCCTCCCAATCAATGTGATAAGTGGTATGCCTTGGGGAAGGTGAAAAATTAGGATTAGGAGGTTGAATACTCAATTGAGAATCAAAACTCACCCTAAATGGATCTTGAGTAATAAGCCTTCTCCTAAAATTCCCACTTCTTTCGGTGGTGATCTAAGAATTCAAAAATGGCAATTTTGTTTCTTGTCTGATAGGGGATGATGGTGCCTCCAATTCTTGATCAATTTCCTTACTTTGACTAGAGGATGTTATGAATTCTTGTGAAGATGTTTTTGGGAGGAATCTACCTGTGAGTCTCTTGGTCTACTCATATATTTTGTGATATAGAGGAAGATCCTTCAACTACTAGATTTATGTTTTGTTTCTTTGCTAACACTTAATTGGAAAGTTCCAACTAGTGATCCCGAAATGGCACCAAAATGATGGGTGTCGTTATTCCCTTCATTTAATCAACTTCTTGTTGATGTCATATCAAACCAGGGGTGTGTCTAAAGCTATATGCAACAAGAGTAATCTAATCAATCTAGTAGTTTCATGTAGTTATTTTGTATTTTTGGGGATCTCTTGATGTCTTAAGGACTTCTTGGTAAAACCTTATTTAAATCAAACTATGAAAACTTCTTTGAAAGTAAACACACAAAAACTTTGTTGAAAGGAAACACACTGTTCATAATGAAACAAACTTACTTATGAAAGTAAACACACTTGCTTTTGGAAATAAACACACTCAATTTAGAATGCTTGAAAACAATTACAAGAAATATAAGAATCTATCTAAACACATGCGTAAACAAGTATACAATGATTTTAATGAAATAATTAAAACAATACAGTAATTAATAGATCTAAACTATTTGCTGAAGAAATATAAATACCAAATAAATGAATATCTTGGTCCTTGGGGGAGTGGGCCCTTTCTCCTCCTTGAATCAGGATTTAATAACTCAGAATTCTCTCAAATAGGAATGGCTATTTTATTGATAAAACATTTGGTATTACAAAATGTACTAGATCTGAGTACTTAGTCTATATTTCTCTTCTCTATTCTATTTCTATCTCATATCATATTCTATATATTATCTATCTATTGTAGGTCTGCTTTTATATACATTTTACAATCACAGTTGTCTCAACGATTCTGATGAAATTGAATCATGCCCAAAATAGATGTTGATTCGGATTACGGTTGATTAGATAGCTGTAAGATAACTCTCCTTGGATCTGTGTTCGAAATCTTCTCATCCTTTCCTGATTGAAAGGGTTGTAGATGCAAAATCTCCGGATGTGGTTAGAATAGATAACTCCCATCGGTTCCGGAACTTCAGAGAAGTTCTAGAACCATAGGAAATTGTTAAGGATCAAAACTGTGAGAGTTCTAGAGCTATCCCTAGGAGTTCGAAACTAAGTCTAAAAATTCTAGAACTAAATACTAGAGTTCGGAACTAAGTCTGAAAGTTTCGGAACTAGATGATGACTATGTGATGGATTTCTAGAACTAGCTTGGAAGTTCCAAAGCGAGGTGTGGGAAAAAATGTTCTTTGAAAACATCTTTGAACACTTCTGCTTCATTTTCTCGATTGATTAGACTCGCTTTATTACAAAAATAAATTCAAACACATAATTGTCGGGAATTATAAAGATTTTAACATTAGAATCACAAATTAATCAAAGACAAACAATTACATCCTAACTCATATCATATCAACTAAAAGTCACACAACGCAATCAAACTTAATCAAAAGGAGAGTAAGATGAGATCATATATTATACATTAATCGAATATATTACGGCCTCATCATCACCCACAAGCTAATGGAACTGCTAAGGCATTTAACAAAATTTTGAGTCACACGTTAACTATAATTTACAATTTGGGAAGACAAGATTGGGATGACAAGGTATCAGCCATCCTATGGGCATACAAGATAACCTACAAGAGGTTGAACAAAGCCACACTATTTCAGTTGGTGTTTGACGTGGAGGCTATTTTTCTAGTTTAATTCATGTTACCATCGCTGCGTATTGCACGCATAGTAGGGTTAGCTGATGAACAATAAATTCAAGAGCACATGGAGAAGTTAATACAGCTAGACGAAAGGTGATCACTTGCTAGATGGAGTCAGAAGACTAAAAAGGCATGACAGAAATCATGGTATGATTGCCATATTAAAAGCAAACAATTCGAGGTTGGGTATATGGTTTTGTTATATGATTCCAAGTTTCTGCACCATTCTAGAAACCTGAAATTCCATTGGTTGGGCCAATACATCATCTCATACATCTGAATTGGGCACATGCTAGTTACATGTGCTAGATGGGATGAGGTTACTAGGCCATTTCAATGGGATTAGGTTGAAGCCCTACTATAAATAAGTATTCCTTGTGTTTGTAAATAAGGAAATATTGGCAATTAGCCTAGGATTTCCTTTTATGCATTTATTTTCCTTGTGTTTCCCTTTCTCATTGTTTATTCTCTTCTATTTTTGTTTTTTTGCATACCTTTGTGCTTGCGGTAACCACTTATTACTTTCAAAAGGTTGTGTATGCATAGTGGACCACACATCTATTTTTGTGTGGGGTGGAGTAAGGATCGAAAGTTGGTAATAGAAGTTGTGTTTCGATAGCCCAAATTGAAGGCATGTAGTGTGGAAGAGCATGCATGGAAAAGGTGGACATAAGGAATTTTGATGTCAGGATAACTTTACAAAGACCATGTATAAGGTATGAGATAGGAACAACATGAGGTAGGTGAGGGAAAAAATTAGGTCAAGGGTAGAAGAAATTCCTTCGGCACTGCAAGCGCGTGCGTAAGATTCTTCGGGCAGTAAGGATATTTACGCACCAGAAGGTTGAAAGGATTTTTCACGCAAGATTGGGCATGTGGGCAAGAGCACTTAATATCGTCTTTAGTGGAAAAAGCTACATTTAATGCTAAGTATGTTAGTAGGTGGCATAGCATTTATTGTGGGAGAGAGAAAAAATCTATAAGTAGAAGGTCAGGAACATTATTGTTCACCTTGCTATTAAGATATTGAAGAGCTCTTGCGAACTAGATTATCTGTGAAAAAAATATTTGTGCAAAGGAGGAATTGTGAAAATATAAGTGTGTGACTAGTTTGATTTGTGAACAAGAGTAGAAGGAGTACACGGGCATAGGGAAGAAAGGTTCGAATGGTACGTCGTCTAGTGGAAGAACTATCAAGTTAGGGTTCTACAGCTAGGGCACGGGATAAAAGGGATTCTTCACAAAGGAAAGCCACGAATTTGAGCAGAGAAAGGAAGAGGAGAAAGGAAGATTTTGTTTAACCCAAAAAGAAAATGGCACCAAATAAGGGAAAGGGCAAGGGGAAACAAACTGTCACCACTAGTTTCAGGTGAAGAGTGGTAAGTGGATATGTAATACCCATATGGAGTGTTACTTGGAAAAGAGTGGGTATCCCACGTGAGAAAGATGGCCGTGAGCGACTATAACCACCACACAAGCACCACAGAGAAGGAAATGGCATTAGAATTGGTTCACCAAAAGGAATGCTGATCTATGATGATAAGGTGAAGGTAAAATTGGAGAAGGCCGGGTTGCTACAACTATATGAGTTTCCCTATTTTGGAAAGCACGAGTGTCTATACCAATGGTTGATGTCACACGTGCACGAGGACCACTTCTACTTTTTAGGCCGTAAAATGCACATAACTCCCCAACTTATCTCTAAGTTTATTGGTCTTGTCTACGAAGGGAGCCGTTGGATGATGACTTGGAGGATAAGAAATCTATTAAGGAGATAGTCTAGGCTTATGATTATAAGAAGGGCTCACGCTACTTTGATATTTCAGATATCTCGACCTAGTGCATCGAGGATGGTCGCACGCTTGGTATCCAAGCTAAATGGGAAAGAGAGGTGGACACAAATAAACAAGGCTTGGTTGAATGTGTGCCAAAAGATTGTAGAAGGAACCATCTATAACATGTCTTCCTTCATTGCAGAAGAAATTATCAGTACCACGTGCAGGAAGGAGAAAAAATAATGTTTGGAAATGTTCTCCTCACCATCGTCTTCTTTGAGATTGGAGTGTACGATGGGCCGAGAGATGTTTATATGGGGGTATCCATATGAATACCCTTCATCTGAAAAAATATTTGAAAAATATACTTGTGACACCATGATGACCGCCCACAAGGTGTGCCTAGAGAAATGGTGCAAGAGGATGCGCAATGCATTCAAAGATGAATGGAGGATACCTAAACAATTTCCAGTGCTAGTATAAGGAGAAGTTGAGTTCGTTATCTACAAACATTTATGTATTGGTAGATTCACAATGACAGATGGGACAAAGAGTCCATGGTGCAAACTACCTTTCTCTTTCACCGTGTGGTACTTTCAAGCAGGGGTCAATCACTTTAAAGAAGAAAGAATAAGGTTTGACCTCAACGAGGTGGACCAAGACCACCGCGAGCTACGAAGGAAGTTTTTATATCCCAAGAAGCACGCTTATGTGGAGAAGTATGTCTCCCATGAGTTGCGCATGACAAAAATCGGTGACATTGTCAATTACTAAAAGGACCGCAGTGAGGGTATACCTATGGATCATGCCCAAATATGATAAGGGTGCCTACTTAGAGAGTGACATCTCCATCCTAGAAGACCCCACCTTTGAAAGAAAGATGATTGTGCCAAGAAATAGGGAGAGGAAGAAGCACCAGAGAAGAAATCGCCAAGTTTGCGGACAACACAATTTGTGGGCGCACCAAAGTTAGGTGCAAGACCAAGTATATATGCATGTTAGAAGAAGTACCCCGCTAAGGAAGATGAAAAATCACATGAGGAAGAGGTGTCAAACAAGAAGAGCCTCCTTCACAACAGGGAATCACCGAGGAAGGAGTCTCCTAAAGAAGAAGAAGAAAGGAAGAGTCTCCTATATTGGAATCACTAGTTAGGAAGAAGAAGAAGGTAGCAGAGAAGGAAGACTCGGAAGAAATAGAGAGCCTATAGGCCTACATAGGTGAAAAGGATGATGATGAGCATGAAGAAGCTCAAGACCATCCGGTATACGAGGTGCACAACTCTCAAGATGAAGGAAATGAATAAAAAAGTGGAGAAGAGGAAGGCGCTCAAGGAAAATGGGAGAGTAAAGAAGTAAATACTAAGGATCAAAGGACCTTAGTCTCACCAAGGAGCGAGATAGAAGAGGTTGTGGAAAGAGAGGTAGTAGGCATAATAAAGGAGTTAGTGGAGCAGGAAGTGGAGCGAAGTGCTGATGAGATACTCAAGGAGATAGAAGAGGAAAGTGTAGGGAAAGAATATGGGAGCATGGGCGAGACATCCCAGTTAGTAGTAAGCTTTCCAAAGGTATATCATACAAGAGGGAAGAGTGTGGTAACAACGCAGGAGTAGGGGATGAGTTACATCAATGACCTAAGTAAGGTACTACGTGCGTGCTTCGAGTACTATACCCGCTTGAGACCAAATCCTTATATTGTCTTCGTTTGAAGAAGAAGGTGCGTACCACCAAATGCGGAAGATGTTATCTTGGGCTTTTGAGTCCCATGTTGATGAGCCCAAGTTTGAGGTTAGTCCAGAGCAGCGATGAAGGTACTAGAGAACAAAGGGATAAACCTACTAATAAACGCTCAATAGTTATCGGATGAATAAGTTCGTAACGCCCTCAACAAGGTATCGGTTGAGGTTGAGGTGAGGTTGTTTGGAAGGAATGACAGGGTAAGGTTCCTGGAAGAATAACTAGATAAGGAGGAGGAACTCATTGAGAAAGAAAGGACCTAAATCGGGAAGAGTTTATTAACACACAATTAAGGCACGACCTAAAGGAGGAAAAGGAGAAGGTGTGAGAGGTGTACAAGAAAATTAAAATGATCACAGATGCCATTATCACAGAAACACCCAAACCTAGCACCGATCTGAGTAGAAATATGATTTAACCTTACAATGCTAGAAGACTTAACATGCATCTTCACCATGGAAAGGCAGCCACTTGCTCTAGAATTAGTAGAAGAGGCATTAGCGTGCCAAAAGGAGGAAGAGAAAAGAAGATCAAGGAGATATGCACTAGATATTCCCAACTCCTCACTATTATGCTGAGACCAATGCGTGTAATGCTTGAGGTGTATATGATAATTGTCATTGATAGGGACAGAGTAGAAAGTATACTAGTTACTACACATGAGGCAGATCTAAAGGAGTTCTAGGAGAAGAACAAAGGAAATGGGGCATAGCGGGATAAGATCTTGGCCAAGGTTGAAAATAAAATGGAAGCAATCGAAACCTTGTGAGGTTTGGTCAAGAATCAGCTCAAGGAACTGTACCCCCAAGTCACATGAAGAATGGATGCACTTGATGACCTTAGCAAGCAGTTGGAAGGAATTGTTGATACGCTAAATGCTAAGGGTGATGAGCTGAGATTTGAAGAGGTGATCTCTATCATGGGTGACCTACTCTAGCAGATGCAGGGTGAGGTTGATGCCTAGGATATGATCGAGGCAATAATGAGGAAGGAGTTCCCACTCCTTTTACGAGTAAGTGAGAATTCTTCATTCTTCCAATTCTTCATTCCTTCATTATTTATTCAAACTTTCTAAGTCCATCCATTCTTTATTCTTTGGAGGATCAGTATGTTTATGAGGACGGATAACATGCTTAGTTTGGGTGATATTAGGCCTCAAAATATAGGCTAAGTGTCAAAGGGCGTTTGTGCATGTGGGACTAGGAAGAAGCGGGGGTGTGCAAGGGGAAAACATGCAAGACAAGGGTTTAAGAAGGGTTTATGAGGAACCAAGGCACATGTGCAAGGTAGAACAAAAAGGTCAAGGACTTAGCCACATTTGGCATTACGGATGTACGGAGCGAAAAATGTGACTCGTATAGGCGTCTTTAAGTGGATAATATGCCCACTGCTGGATACTTTTGGGCAAGGAAAGAAGATTCCATGCATGGAAGGTATCTGGAAGACATCATTGTAAAGAGTAGATTAGAATAAACATGCTCCATTGGAGGACCACATAGACACTTGACAAGTGATCTGCTCTTGAAGGAAGGCATGGCGGTGGGTGCTAAACCTATATATGAAGATGCTTGGGTAGAAAAGAGGGAGAGAAGAGAGAAGCATCAAGATCATCATAGAGAGGATGGAAAATGAAGCTCTACAGAAAATATTAGGAGGTTCTATGAGTTGGGGTTCTCATTAGAGGATTGTAGGAATGTTATCATGTCTAAGGGGATGGGTCTGCAAGATTTTTGTAATAAGGGAAGCATAGATAGGACTTCTGATACATGAGTCAGATCTCTGTTTTGATACATTTTTTTCTTATGACCCTTTTGAATGTAATGTGGTTACTAAAATTATAATCAATATGAATATATGACTTGGTTCTTAATATCTAGCTCATTGGTGCAAACCCTAATGTCTTTTCTTTATGATAGGAATCGAGATATGTTCTTTGTATGGTGTTTCTCTTGTTATCTAAATGGGTATATTGATGTAATAACTCATAATATGCTTTCGAGTGAATGCATGAACATTTAATTTTTTTACATCTAGTCTTTATCAGCGGCATCATCTTTTCTCAATGCTCACATAAAGGAGGGCTCGATGCCCATGCATGCCTTGGGTGATTCTACCGAGTGCCCTTGGGTGATAGGCCGCATGCATGGGATTATAAAGTTAATGGGTGGATACAAAAATGACTACAGAGATAGCCCATTTAAAACATTTTTTTCTTTATATAACATAGCATAAATAATGGTTAGTGGCTGCTAGCCCTTATAAATAGAAACATGTTATGTACATAGCAAATCATAAATAATGCCTAGTGGTTGTTAGCAGTATAAAACATATACATGTTCTATTTATTCCAAAGCATAGACAATGCCTAGTAGACGCTAGCCCATATAATGGATTCCAATATTTGACTTTTTGGATTCCAATATATGGGACTTTGGAGTGCATTAAATTCCAATATATGTGATTTTGGATTCCAATATATGTGATTTTGGATTCTAATATATGTGATATTGGAATCCAATATGTGTGATTTTGGAGTCCAAATAATTCCAATATTTAACATTTTAGAATCCAAAACAAGTAGTTTTGGATTCTAATATTGGCTATATTTTTTTGTTTCTTAGACTAGAATAAGTCTCAATTTAGTGAAATAAGCATTTTAGGCACCCCAAGATAAATATTCTTCCATTGGAATCTACCATTAACACAACTAATGTAATCACTTACCTTATGACCAAACTTGGAAATGAGGTTGGCTTCAAGTTGATTCCAAGAGCTGTTACTATCAAGATTATGAAAATCAACCCAATTTTCCTTCCAAAAAAAAATGTCTTCACCATTTCCAAGCTTCCACTTGCCCTTCTCTAAACACCCTCTGGTTTTGATGAGATTGTTCCAAAAAATTGAGCCTGTTGGAATATTTTCAACATTGAGGAAACTTTGAGCACTGTCCTGGGATAAATATTTAGCTCTTATAATGTCATTCCAAGGCTGATATTATTTTAAGAGTCTCTAACTCATTTTGGTGATAAGTGCAACATTCATAGTTTTGATATTTTTTATGCCCAACCCCCACTCTCTTGTGGGTGCAAGCCTTATCCCAGGCCACTAGATGATATCTATTTTTTTACTCCATACCTATCCATAGAAAATGCTTCTGAATCTTCTCAATTCTATTTATTACCACTGAAGGAATGAAGAACATGGACATAATATAGATAGGAAGATTCTTTAAAGTACTTGTAATGAGCATAAATTTTCTAGCATTAGAAAGAATAGATCCATTCCAACCAGCAAGTTTTTGTGAAAACTGTCAAGAAAAGAGTTCTAAACAGTACCATAAAAATTTGTTATTTCCCATAGGAAGGCTGATATAAGTCATAGGGAGATAATTAATCTCACGACCTAGAATGTAAGAAATATTTCTTTGATGATTGATGGGTGTGTTAAAGAAATATAAAGATCTCTTATCAAAGTTAACATGCTGACCAGAAGCTTCTTCATAATGCTTAAGTATAAGTTTCATCATTTTATCCTCCAAAAGATAAGTAAGAAGAATCAAGATGGTATCATCAACAAATTGTTGATGAGAGACTGTAATCTCCAAGGAAGTGGGCTTGTAACCCTTAAGGTAACCAAGAGAAATGGATTTGGTAATGGTGTGGTGAGGCTATTAGCCATAATGATGAAAAGTACAGGAGATATGTGGTCTCCCTGCTTGATGCCTCTACTGCTTGTGAAGAATCCCACTAGAGATCCATTCAAAATGATAGAGAATCTAGGGGTGGAAATAAAAGATTTGATGATCTTCCTAAAATGAGAAGTGAAGCCAAATTTATCTAATACTTTATCAAAGGCTTTGTTCATGTCCAACTTAATAACCATACCTTCTTTTTACTCTTTTCCATAGAGTGAATGGTTTCATGAACCATCACCACCCCATCTGAATGAGTCTCCCTTTGAAAAATCCACCCTGTTGTTTTGAAATCAAAGTTGGTAAAAGAGGTTGAATTCTGATAGCCAGAGTCTTTGTAAATATTTTATATAAGACATTTGTAAGACTTATGGGCCTAAAATTCTTGAAATATTTAGCCCCAAGTTTCTTGGGAACCAATACAATGAAGGTATTGTTTATCTCCTTAAGAATGTTACCAGTCTGAAAAATTCATTAACAACTTTGAGAAGATCAGAGAGAAAATGTCCCGAGTAGTGATTATATAAGCTAGCCAAGAAACCATCAAGTCCGAGGATTTATGACCTTCAAGGGAAAAGGCAACCTTCTGAAATTCTTCTAGAGTAATTGGATTAGAAAGACTATGGAAAGCTTCTTCATATATGAGATTGTTGGGAATGGATTCTAGTAAAATGTTAACATCATCTTTAGAAAAAGGAGTGTAATATTTTAAAAGATTCTTGTAAAAGAAAGAGCTTATTCTTTTATAACATTCTGATCCATAGTGACAGATCCATCAATCAAGGAGACTTCAAAAATTATATTATGAGCTCTATGCTTAAGAGTAGTCATGTGAAAAAAATTAGTATTACGATCACCTTCCTTCAACCATAAAGTTCTGGATTTTTTTCTCCAAAAGGACTCTTCAAAGGCACAAAGGTTATGAAAATTAAAAAGAAGATATTTTTCCAAAAGATAGTCATCAGATTTCATACCTTCAAAAGCCACCCTTTGTTCCAAGGATGTTAACTCCTCTTTAATCTATTTTTTCTTGTTGAAAATATTTCCAAAGACATTTTTGTTCCAAATTTTGACTTTATTTTTTAAATTCTTAAGCTTCGAATGAACCGAGAATTGGACAATTCCTTGACCTCATAGCTCCACCATTCCTTAATTTTATCCTTCATATTAGGGTGGTCAAGCCACATTTTTAAAGAGTAGAGATTCGATTTGGCATAATCAACAAGACTAAGAAGCGGAAACCTTGGTTTATGATCCAATCATGAGAGATGAGAGATCATTGTTAATTTTGACCTAAATATGATCTTCACCTAATCTCCTATTAGACCATGTGAATGGATTACCATGGAGATCTATGTCCATAAGATTTAAAGAGAAAATAAACTCAGCAAGATCATCCATGCCATCAGTAAATCAAAGGCACCCCACTTTTTCTTATAAGAAGTGAGAGGGGTTTTGAAATCTGCTATAATCATCTAGTGAAAATTAGCATAATTACCTTTAAAATTGTTCAAGTCTTTCCAAAGTTTCCTTCTATCGTGAAAAGAGTTAGTAACATATATATTTGAAAGGATCTAGACAAGAGTATTGTCATCTGAATGAAAGGAAATAACAAGATGATTATGAGTTGCAAGAATCACTTTACTTGAAATAGTAGATGGGTCATATATCACAACAATACCCCAGATGCTCCTTTACAATCCACACTAGAGATATCAACCTTTTTCAAAAAAAATATCTTACAAATATTCAAAGCTTCAAAATTCATCTTAGTTTCTTAAATTGCCATAATGGTAGGTCTACAATTTTTCCTTAACTCTTTGAGAGTTCTCTGTTTTCCTCCTCCATTTAGGCCTCTAATATTCCAAGAGACAATCTTCATCGGAAAAATTTGGGAGAGGTGTTTTCTGGATGGTCCAAGGTAGTTTGGGTCCCATCTACAATATTTCTATTTGATTATTTTTTCCTTTGGTCATTATTTGTTGGCCTTCCTTTCAAAGAATTGGCACCAATATTAGAATTCCTTCTAGTCGATTTGATTACCCTATAAGTAGAGGTTTCCCAATTATCAAGTGATTTATTTTTATAATACAACAAATATTATGGAATCCTCTCAAACCCCTTGCTTCTTCTAGTTCTATATTTTACCTATGCAAACAATGGGGATATAGTATTTCTACAATCCATCGGGATGTGATTGTGAGAAGGGTTAACTCCTTCTTCCATTTCAAGAAATTTAGAATGGCTCTACCTAGTTTTCATTATATCCAAATCTGGATGAATTGTGTTTTTTGCCTTGTTTTTTATTTGCTACTCATGTGTTTCTTCAAGAGTGTTAGCCACTTTATATATAACTGGTATCTTTAGAGAGAGAGGTTTCTTTTGGTGGTTTCGTGATCTTCACAAACTGATTCTTCAGCTATAGTTTCTAGCATCAACCCCTAATTTGAGTCCATATCATGTTGAGTAATTTTCGATAGTGATCCCCCATCATGCATTCCTCCTTTAGAAATTTATCAAAATTTTGAACTTCAAGATTATTTGATCTTTGATTTAGATGAATCTTGACTAGATTTTTATTTTCATCACACGAATATTAAGATCTACTAGTTTCTCTTCCAAAATCAGCCCCCTTCCTCTATGCTTCTTGTTTACCCTTGTAATCCTTCTTGTGTTACGGAGTCTTAGGTATCCATAGAGATTTTTAGAAAAAGGGATGTTTAATCGGGGATTTATAAGGACCACATGCTATTTTCTTATAATTTAAGGATGGAGGGGAATTCTCGAGTCCCTTATTGACTATAGGGTTTTGAGAGCCCTTTTAGTTTGGATCAAGTTTGTTACTTTTTCATTAATAGAACTTTTACCTTACCTTTGATATTTTGCATTCTCCTCCTTCTTTTCCTTTTCCTCGAGAGATTTTGAGCTAGGTCATTTCTAGTGAAATACCTAGTTTTTGGCATTTTGAGAATCTCATCGGAAAGTCACATCTTTGAGTTGTTTCTTCCAAGGTCTACTTAGATTATATCATGATATGGTCAAGTAGTTTCTGATCCATATCCGTTGAAACAAAAAAATATTGCATAAGCTAGCCCAGATCTATCCTTGGTGGGGTTTTCAATGCTTGCTAACTCAGAGAGCTAATAAATCTAGAAATGTTTAGAAGAAGCTCATCATCCTAGTATTGCAGGGGTAAACCAGGTAATCTACACCAAATAGGGATGGTATTGATATTCTCCGTGTTAGGGTTAAAACCTGGGTACCATATTTTGAGAAATAGTCCCATATTACCCATGCACCACGGTCCCCCTAGCAAAACAGAATCAATATCTTCCTAAAGATTGAACTTGATGAGAAAAAAACCCTTTAGACATTGAAGAGATACTCATATCTCCCATAGGGTTCCATTTCCTAGTTGCTCATTTCCTAATATTATCAATATTAGGTCTAGGTCCTAAAAACTTACCCACCAATGCCATTTGGTTCTTCTGACTAGCTCGATACATGTTAGCCTCGAGAGATTTCAATGTGAACAAATCCCTGCTCATCCTTTGTACTTGAGAATAAAGAATAGGTGTGGGTTAACCTTGAGCTTTTGGGGTCCACATTTTTGTGCACGGTAGTTTCTTGAAAATTCCCAACCATATGCCTCATTTTTTCGAGATATGCCTCTTTAACCAAAGTAACCAACTCAAGGTTAGAAGCTCGATTTCCTTAGCGGATTTTTACTGCATACATTCGAGTTTTTTCTTGTTAACCACTCATAAAAATTTCTCTCCTCATCCTGGTTTCCACATATATGTAAATTTTATGCCGTTAAAAGCTCAATTAAACAAATCTCTCCATGTTAAAAAATCATTCGTCTCCCTCTCATATTTAGTTCTGCTACTTTTGATAAATTTCATTCTTCATATCATATTCTCTTATCTTATGTGACATGAGTTTAGTTTTTCCTTGGATACATACTTTTACAATTGTTCCTCTTTATTACATCAATGTGTTAATTTCATTCACAATAAACAAGTTAAAATTATGGGTATTCCATTTAAGGACACTATACCTTAGTATATTGGATCAACACATATGGTTACTACTCTCGGTCCTTATGCATCTACATCTCAACATTTTTGTTATCATGCTACATCTAGTAGGAAAGTTCCTCCAAGTGTATCTATGTATATATATTCTCATTCACGTGCTAAATCTAGTAGGTCACGCTATCTTTAGAACTTTACATTGTCATTCAAGTGACATAATATACCTCACAAGATACTTTCTCCTAGGTCTCTACCTATCTCAACTTCCACAAATATTATTCATCATGGGTTTTCCCACCCTAGATATTATCTGAAACATATTATGGCTTCTATAAAGATTATACTCAAGCATCATTTGTCTCTTCTCACACTTGTAGAGCCTAAGCCTCCTTCATCTTCTAAGTTTTATATGCCTCTTTATGGGGTTATAATTGGATATATCATGCACTACCCCATTTCCTAGACATATATATTTCTAAACAATTCAAAATCATTCAAATAATCACATAATACAAAAACATTCACATACTTTCTAAAATTACAAAATCCATACATGGTTATGGTTTCATTGGCTAGTTTGTTTCTTTATGAAGGTTTTTTGTCATGTTGGTTTTATAGATAACACATATTTAGTATATGCGTTTCACGTACATTCATTCATAGGGTATATTGAGTTTGATGCAATACAAACATAGTTCTCATACACGATGACATGGGTTAGCTTGGATTCTTCCCATTTAATATATTCTTTGGGATCATCTCCTACATTATACAAGTGATTTTGTTTCATTGCAATTAATTTTCACTTCCTCTCCATGTTTGATTACATACACTATGCATATTTTATCTTTTGGTTAATAAAACTAACACGTTTTTGCATGACACTAACCTATTTTTCTATCTATGTTTTTACTATAATTTTTTTCTATACATGCTTGACTCATTACTTTCACTACTTTTTTAACTACGCATTGTCTAACTCCTTGCTTATGCTTGACTATTTTTGGTTTAAATAATAAATTATTTTATCTCTTACTCTATATGGCCTAAGTTCCTAATTTGTCTTATGTCACCTGGGTCTCCCATGTTTGTATCTCTATGACTATCTTACATGTATATAGTTTCTTCTATATATGTGGCCTATAATACATTTTATTACAATTATCTTGTAACATTGTGGGTGTCCCATGTTTGCATCTCTACGTATCCATGTGATTATGTTTCTATAATATTATTTATATATCTCAACACTATTATTTCTATCTATATACACATGTGCTATTGTTTCTCTCACTTATTGTATGGTGACTACTTTATACTATTCATGTTATATTGTTTGAATATTTCTACATTTCTATTTATACTTCTATACACATAAAATATTTCTTGTATCATGTTGTTTTATTTATACACCACGTTCTCCACCATATACAACCCCTTTTAAAGGTATTTATTTTCAATGGTGGCCAGCATTCCATCCTTCTATGTGATCCTATGTAGATTATCAAATTTATCATACATAGATAAACATATTTTCTTTTGGGCCACATAATCAACTAATTTATCATATGTGCTCCAAACTATATGGCATTTATCGAGATATATTCTACATCTACAAATAAATTACATAATATAGAAACATGTTTTTATATGGTCCAAATCCGCATAGACATGTACAAATATTGAAAGTTAGTAGAATTTAATACAAGTCAAAACATACAATACAATCAAGATCATGGTATGGGCTTGACAACACTATACATTCTCGGATAGGGGGTGTATTATCAAAAATTTCTAATAATCTCTTATTCTATCAACTATTCACAAATTTATTATATAGGTTCATATATATACTACTTAGTTCGAGTATTATATAAGGTGCATGAGTACTTCATTCCTTCTCCTTCACACTAGTAAGATACATTTATAAGAATAGGGTTTGGGGTATGGGAGTTCATCTCCTCTAAATTATTACATAATATATACACTTATTCTCAACATCACTACACATGATGGGTGTATGGTGTATTGATTCCTTTATGACTATATGGTTTAACGGTGCTCAACAATGACAACTTGATCCACAAAATAAAACCTAGATTAGCTGTGTAATGTATAGGATTATAGAAGGTATCGAGTAGCTAAGTTATTTATAGGTTGTATTTCCTCTTATCTCAAAAATTGAAAGAGGAATATATCATGGTTAGAAAACATTCTAATATGTGGCTCTTCTCTCTTAACATGGAACTTTGATCCCTCTCTTTCTCTCTCTATGTTAGTGTTGGGTTGCATGTGCTCAAGACTCTAGTTTACATAGTACGACCATGAAAACACAATGTCTTGAATGATGATAAAAAATTATTCCAAGGTAAAAATGAGGTCTAGATCCTTCCCTCTCTCCTTTGCATCCCTCTTTTGACTCAAATCAACCCTTATGTTTTGTCTCCAAACTTTAATTTTTCTCACAAGATTGTTTCTTAGTTTTTGCCTTATTTTGAACAATGGTTATGCAACTGCCCCAAAAGTTGCGTAATCATCATAGCGATGGTTACATAACCTCCCGGGGTGGTTGCATAACCACTAGTCTATCTACACCGGTAAACTTCTACTTTGGAACTCTACGAATCACACAATTATGTTGTTCTACTTTATAATTTGGAAAATGACAATTTTGAGCTTTAGTGATGGATTAACTAGTGCTTAGGATAGAATTGTAGAGAAATGCTAAAATAATTCCACACACAACACAAGAATTTTATCCTAGAAACCCCTAATTTGAGGGAAAACCAATCGGGAAGGGAAAATGCTCTTTCTTTCCACTTGTATTGGCCAATAATAAATTTTACAGATTAAAATAAGTATGAAAAGAATAAATAATGTAAACCTTCTCTCTAATTACTTGCTTGCTCTATTTTCTTACACCTTGCTCCTACAATTCCACTCTAGCACTGAAGAATCTCTGCTCACTTGCTCTCATATAATTAATACTTTTCTTCTTGATCTCTTTGGATCTTCAAATACCCCAATTCTCTTGCTCCTCCTTGTATTTATAGCCTTCTCCCATGTCCTCCCATGTCTGGAGAATGGGAAAGGTCGGGGAGGGAAGAGACATAGTCGGGCGCTTTAAATTGCATCCATTTGTGCTCCATTTCTCTTTTATGTTCGAAAGTGTCAGGACCGCCACCCCAGTAGAACCGGTGGTTTAGGACCACCACCCTAGTTGGGAGGTAGTTACAGGACTACCACCTTGTAGGGTAGTGGTACACCCTGTTCTACAGTGGCATGGTTTTTATCTAGAAACCTCGTTTACCTCATTTTTCTTCATTTTCTTCAATTCTCCTTCTTGGTGTTGATGGAACTAATGAAGTGGTGTTTTTATGGATCCCTATGGATCATACCTCCCCTACTTAGGAGGATTTTGGTCCCACAAAATCTTAGTGGGGAGTGGTAGAGGAATCAACTCCCTCTCTTGCTCCTTCGAGTACCATTGGGTCTTCCTTGGTGTCTTCTCTTGTCCAATCTGCCAAGGCTCCTGTGGATCTCTAGTTTGTTTCTCTAGTGTTACATCCTCCTTCAAGTTTCCTTGAGTACAATCCTCTTTGGAAGGAATCTTTTGTATGTTTCCTTCTTTTTCATGCATAGATGGCTTTAGTAGGTGCGAGCTCTTACAACTTGTTATCATGTGCATCTGCATGAAGTGTGGCCTAAAGGTTTCTTTTCCAACCTGCTCAAGTATGGAAAAGGTCCCATATTGTAGTGGTTTAGTCCTTCTTACTTGTCTTTGTCTCTTGAGATGGATTGGTTGAATCCTCTCCATGTATGTTTTCTTATAGTCACCATTGTTCCTTGTATCTCCTCTTCTCCTTGCTACCCCATGGTCAGGTCCAGTGAATCAATAGGTAGATACAGTGACTGCATAGTGGAAGTTTGTATTGCTCCTTGAATGAGCAGTTCTATGGTGGCTTCTTCTAAAAACTAACAAGTGCTATCAAATTCTCTATCCTTTGGTTAGAAATATTTGCTCTCTAGTCCATTTTTCTTTTCTTAATGAAAGTAAACAAAATTGATGATTTTCCTGAATAAGTCTTTGTGCTTGGTTGGCACTTACCATAGCCTTCTTTGATTTTCTTTGGTGTGCCTGGATGTTGAAACTGACTCCATCCTTGACCCATTTATCGGTTCTCCCTCCTTGTGAACACACATCCCTGACATACAAGTAAGGACTTGAAGACAACATCAAATGCATCAAGTGGAATGATATCAGCCTCTAATACATCAATATATTGGGTATTTATCCCAAACTGAAACTTACACTTTCTTGTAACTTGTATTTCTACACCCTTCTTCACCCATCCCAATGGGTATGGATGTGGATGTGCGTAAGTCTCTAGACCAAGTTGTTCTACAACCGCATCAGAAATCAAATTTGACTGAGAACCAGAATCTACTAAAGCATTTACCTTAGTCTTCTTGATTTGGATTCGATTTGAAAATAGCTTACTCAACTCTTCTTTTGCACCCCGTACATGTTAGTGGTCATGCATCCCAGCCTCTCATCTACATTTGAATCATCCTCAATCTCCACCTCTCCTTTTGTTTTCACAGTGGCCATGGATTTCTTGGAATCCTTGGTTCGGTGCTTTGGGTGTAATTCGGATGTAACTTCCAACATGTGGCATTAGTATGTCCATTTATATCACAATTCTTATAGAAATTCTTAGGATCTTTACAAGTATGCAAAGTAGTAGTGGCATGTTTACCTTTCCATTTACCTTTGCTACTTGTCTTCCCTTGTTCTTTTTTTCCTGTTGATCTATTGACTGGTCTCCCTTTGGCTCTGTTTCTCCTTACTTCTTCTCATCATCAATGTAGTATGCTTGTATACAAGCTTCATTGAGATCCTTGGGCTTCATGGAGATTACCTTCCTGAAGGTGAGTGTGAAGTCCTCCCAAATACTTGGTTAGAATGTCCTCATCCTCCAAGTCCATATTAAGCAACATGGCTTGTCTCCAAAATTTTGTAGTGTAGTCTTGCGCTTTGACCATTTCCTGTCTAAAGTACTACCACTTAATCATCATGTCAGTCTTATGGCCAATAGGATAGAATTTAGCTCTAAGAAATTCTTTAAAACCTTTCCAAGTATTGACAATAGGATGTTTCTTCTTCTCACAAGTGGCTAGATGGGTTTCCCACCAAACCAGAGCATGACCTTCCATTTTGAGACATCTGAAAGGTAATCCTTTGTGCCTCAGTAACATTATGCACACTAAAATAGACTTCAACTATTTTATCCACTTATAAAAATTTGCATCTACTTGTCCTTCAAAGTTCTTTATTTCCACTTTCGTTTCAACTTTAAAAGGTGTATGAGCAGATTTTACCTTCTCGCTTACAATTGGCATCTCTTCTTCACGCTCTTCCCATTCTTCCTCTTCGTGGCTCTTTCCAATACAAATTTTTTAGCCAATGCTCAAACCATTGAGTCCATGGAATCTTGCTTAACTAAAGTTGTCTTTTGCAGATCTGAAAGCTCTTCTTGTTTTCTATGCTAACCTATCCATCATGGTCTCTAGCATTTCGACTCTACGGACCAAGTTCTCTTCCTCCATTTGAGCTGAATTCTCTATTTCCACTTCTTCGTAGAAATATCTAGCTTGCAAGGTAAAACTTCTTCTCCTTTGGACCTTGTCACTATCATACAAATCACAAGAAAGAATCAAATTCCATAGTCCTGGATATATAATCAGCTTTGATACCAAAATGATCTATAAACTTCTACTTTGGAACTCTACAAATCACACAATTATGTTGTTCTACTTTCTACTTTGGAAAATGATAGTTTTTAGAGCTTTAGTGACTAATTAACTAGTGCTTAGGATAGAATTGTAGAGAAATGCTAAAATAATTCCACACACAACACAAGAAATTTTATCTTGAAACCCCTAATTTGAGGGAAAACTAGTCGGGAAGGGGCTTGCTCTTTCTTCCCACTTGTATTGGCCAATAATCAAATTTTATAGATTACAATAAGTATGAAAAGAAGTAACAATGTAAACCTTCTCTCAATTACTTGTTTGCTCTGTTTTCTTACACCTTGCTCCTATAATTCCACTCTAGCACTGAAGAATCTCTAGCTCACTTGCTCTCATATAATTAATAATTTACTTCTTGATCTCTTTGGATCTTGAATGCCCCAATTCTCTTGTTCCTCCTTGTATTTATAGCCTTCTCCCATGTCCTCCCATGCATTGGAGAATGGGAAAGGTCGGGGAGGGAAGAGACATAGTCGAATGCTTCAAATTCGCATCCATTCATGCTTCATTTCTCTTTTCTATTTGAAAGTGTTAGGACCACTTGCCATGCGAGAGTAGTAGATCGGTGCTTTCAAGACCACCGCCTGTTTGGGTAGTGGTTATAGGACTATCACCCTACAAGGAAGTGGTTCTCTGACCGTCACTCTACACTCTGCAAGTGGCGATTCTGTCCAGAACCTTCGTTTACCTCATTTTCTTCATTTTCTTCAATTCTCCTTCTTGGTGTTGATGAAACTGATGAAGTGGTGTGTTTTCTAGATCCCTATGGATCACGTATGATGGGTTGGATTTTTCACATTCTTGAGGTAAAGTTATGTTGTTGAATTTTTTTGAGACAAACCACACAGAACAACCATTTGTTTCTCTATTATTTCCTACCATTTACTTTTAGTCATTCCTTGTATGCAAGTCATTCATAGCTTGAGTTCTTTATTTTCTTTTTCTTAGCCAACATCTGTGCATTCTGGATTAATTGAACTTCATCTTTGGAAGAGGATACAAATCTAAGGAGACAACAAGCACATCTCACAGTAACCAAGTTAGGGTTGTACTTAAATTCTTTGAAGATTTAATTAATTTATATTTGTTAGAATAGAAAGAATGCATTGTTTTAAGTTGGTAAAATTGTAGAAGCGGAAAATTTCATCACTTCCCAAATGTATTTATTCTATTTCTAGTATTTATTTTCAAAATATTTCTTATATATTCCCTTAATAACTTCTTCTCGGCTTATCCTTGTGGATCAGCTCGGGAAATTAGTTAAAGGAAGAAGTGAAGAAATACTTGCACATAATTTATTTCTTTTGATAATTTAGATTTACTACTTACGGAAAAATTTCATACGGTAAAGAGGAAATTGATTCGATAAGTTTTCCTTCCCGAGAAAACTTGAGGTAGAAGCTTTTCTAGAAGAAGTTTATTTTATTTTATTTAGATTAATAATTTTTGAATACATTCTTTTAGAATATCATTATCGAGAAAACCTGCAACATAGTAATAGCCACATGTGGTTATTCTCTATTTTTAGTTTATTTTATTAGAGGTAGTAGTATTTTATTTTTAAATAATTTCGTGTATACATAGAATAGCTTATTTATTTATTTTATTTAAATTTTGAAAAATACAAAAAGATGTTAGTTGTTTAATTAGTTTCTTTCAATTCATTTCTTGCTTAGACAAATAAAATAGATGGTTTACTTTATTTTATTTAATTAATCGGGAATGAATCTAGTGAATTAAAAGATTAAACACACTTGTATTTTATTCAAACTAAATTTACTTCCTTTATTTATTTAAAATGAAGTTTTAACATAGTTTAGTATTAAAATCAACCCAAACAATCAAACAATAGGGAACTTATGCTACGCGTACATAACCTTTAATTCCCCTTTAGCCAACTCAGCTCGTAGGAACTCACACTACCCGTTCTTAGTCCCTTATTCTCATATAGCTATATTATTAGCATTCCCTCAATTTACACATTTTGACTATCTCGGCATGACCCAGTGAGGTTGAGTGCATCCTGGAATCACGTGTTGATTTTCATCATACAATATCAAAGTAGTTAAGTTCTTTGTAGGTTGTCTTTCCCCCTATCTCAAAAATTCAAAGTGGAAGATATCATGGCTACCAAACATTCTAATATGTGGCTCTTCTCTCCTAACAAGGAACTTTGAATATTGATTCCTCTATCTCTTTGGTAGTGTTGAGTTTCATGTTCTCAAGACTCTAGTTTCTCCTTCAACATAATTGGGGTTTGATTATCCCTAATCCAGGATTTTTTTAGTGGAAAATATTCGTAATATGGTGAATATTCCATTTTAGGAAAAATTGAAAAGGTTATTTTTTCGAAACAGGGAAGTGTCCTGCTCGCCTAAAAATTACAAAGTATAATTTTTTTAGGGGGGCTCTGCTCCTACCCTTGAAAACATCCCCTATATAAACCTAGGTGATTTTTTGGGTAGAATACTATAGAATACTCATACTGAGGTACCATACCACTACAGGCATATCAAGTACAGTGAACTTGTGAAGCACCAGAGTCTAGTACATAAAGTATAGTCTTAAACATCATCATTAGATTTGCATTTGTGTGACAAGTATTATTTGTTGATGTGCGACAAGGGCTATTTATTGATGCACGACAATTGTTCATCAGCGACGCCTTTGATAACTAGTTTCTATTGATGCCGACAAGAAATTCATGCTAATGTGTAACAAGGGAGTTTGTTGACGACAACAAGGGTGCTTTCTGGCGATGCGTGGTCGGAATCGGTTGACACAAGATAGGAGGTTGTTGACGTGTGACAATTCTGTGTTATTGACATATGATAAGAGGTTCTGAGACACATGACGAGATATTTGTAATTTGCAGTCATGCAAAGTAAGTTTGTTATCGTGTGATAACAAGTTTACTTTCATATGATAGTAACCTAACATTGTCGGGGTGAAAATAAGGTCATTGTCGCGTGACAACAAGGTTGTTGTTGCGTGACAAAACCTTGTTGTTGCGTGAGCAAGGTTGTTGTCTCGTGACAACAACCTTGTTTTCGCAATGCAGTGACTGACCTTATTATCGCTGACAATAAGGTTGTTATCATCACGATAGTAAAACTTTTGCCACACGACAAGTAACCTTCTTGCTTTACGACAACAACCTTGATGTCCTATGTCTTGAAAATGAGGAGAAAATGTTGCTCACAAACCCTAGAAAATCACATGTTTCGCGAAAGTGGTTATGGGGATATTTGTCAGGGATTTTCCACCTTCGATTTCCTAGAGGTCTCTTAAAATGAAACCTTCCCGATCTTATAGAATCTCGAAAAAAATCATATATCCTAAATATGACAAGAATGGGATCTCCTCATTCCACATAATGAACATGTGTATTCCTTCCATGTTTATCCATCTCCTTTACTTTACTTTACGCAAGTACAAGTTACAAGTGTTATTACACTAAGAAGCATTCCTATAATGACAACCAAGAGTTGTAATAGAGTGAATTGCTTACTTTTATTCTTGAATGTTAAATTCGATGTCAATTTAACCATCAGTGAAAAATATACTTAAATTTGACATCGATTTTACCATCGCTTAAATGTTTTTAATTTTTCTTAGAGAAGTCAATTGGAAAATAGTAACATCTTGGCCATATGGTAATGTTTGGGCCTTTTTATTTCATAAATATATATTTTGAGACCGACACAATGGTTCATCTAAATTGATGTCATTTGTCACAAATTAGTGGGAAATTGGTAGAGAATGTAATGAAATTAATAATCAATGTAGTATGTGAAATATATAATTACAAAACCTTGAAAATGATATTTATCACCATTTTACAAATAGATATATTTATTACAATGGATTTAATTTTATTTTCACTTTTATGTTTTTATATACTTATAATATACTAGCATAAACAACTCAACCTTAAGGTTGATATCTCTAAACAGTATCTTAGATAGATGTATTTAAGATATTATTACTACTTTATACTTTAAGTTATAGTTCGAGTTTCTAGAATAGACATTGACTACACTCCATTTTGTAGGTTTCACCAAAGATCATGCCAACACCGACACATTAGAAGGCTACTAAGAGAAGACAAAGTGTGTGCACACACTTAGGTACATGTTTCCTTTAAGCATGTCTTTTTAAATTACACACACCCTAAAATTTGGTAACTTATCCTATGTCAATGACAAGTTTATTATGCTCCTTGCTAGGAAAAATGATCACATTTGAGTCCAATTGATACATATCTCTAGATTTATCTTGACTTTATCATATTTATACACCGCGTTTTCATAAATTTAGGACATGTTAATTAACAAATGTAGTAAATTATCCCTCTCGCATCATTCTAGACATTTTAATTCACATCACATGCTTCATATTGTAGAACATACATTTTCATCGGGATGTGTTATATGGTCATGGACGACTTGTATGGTAATGCTCCTTCTTATCTTTGACTCTCATTTTAATTTAAATATCTTTATCATACATCATTTCATCTTCTTAGGGTCAAAATTATTATAATATTTCACCTACATAAGGCCATATAAGCAACTTAACATTTTATATATATATATATATATATATATATATATATAACTCATGGAACTCTTATAAACTACTATTACAAATATGATTTCAAAAGAACTCAAGGCTTCTTCTAAATATTCATAAATCAATTGCGCATAATTTAGATAAGCGGGTACTACTGAGTTTGAATCACTCAACCAAGCCAAATATTATATCTTACTTCATTTCCAAGCATGAAAATGTCTTAGACCCACATCTAAGTGAGCGCAAAGTCACTCAAGCATTGATAAAGGTTCTTAAGGGACAAATGGTAAGATCGTGCAATTATAGCACACTACACCAAATTACTTCCATGTTGGGCACATTATCTATTCTATCGTTATCCTACTATCATTGTTTCAAGAGATGTGATGATACTCATAGGGGTTTGTATTATATCACAATCAAACTTTCCTTGCAAAGCATCTATGATAACTACATGAGGCTTGATATGGCATGAGGGCATGTAGTGGAACACTTGCATTGATTCAATGGGGTAAATCTCGACCCTAGTATAACCTTACCACATGATTTCTCATTTTTTTAATATAATTATTTGATGAAAGGTATTGCATGTGTATAGGGTTTCCACTTTGTTGCATGTGATTATAGGTTATCTCGAGGTCTAGTGAGCAAGAGATACATACTGACAAACAATATTTCTAGACAATTGAGACATGAAAGAAATTAAATACCTTGATTGCAGTAGAAGGTTCCAAGACCATATACCTCTAGTCTATTTATAGGGATAGATCATTCAAAATTCTTATGGTCTTGTACTAGCTCAGTTCCTAGTTCTAGAACTATTAAAGAAGCATCAACAATTTTTATCTACCTATGTGTACATCCAAATCTTCTCTATTTTGACCTATACAACTAATTCTTCATCTCCTCTTGTCTATTTGAGCTATCATTTCTTCATTTATCATAATTACAATTATTAATGCATTATTTTGATTATGTATGGTTAATTTTGAATTGATTAGATCATAATAATATCCTCTACAAAAAAATTGCATTGTATTTGTTGTTATGCACTTTCCATAACATAATTTAATAAGCCTATAAATAGATCCAACTCCCTCATATTTCATTCATTTAATTTCTCAAGAATTGTTTTGGGTTTTCATTAAGTTTAAACAATTAACTATGTCCTTTGTTTTAGCCAAAATGAAATCTTTTATGGTTTTTTCTATGTTGGTTGACTTTGTTTAAAGTGTGACCATTGTTGGTTTGAAAAATACTATTATTTATTATATTCTAAATTTTTAACTTGTTTAGAAATTCATAAGCACTAGGAAGATATTTACAAATACTTGATTTGAAGATCTTGGCTTCAAATTCTTCAACAATGTGACAAATCTCATTGACTGAATTATAGTATTTTAACATATCATTTTATTTAATAACTCATGTTTCCAACTATTGTCTTAAACCTAACAATATAATCTCTAACATATTCATTGGATATTTATCTAATTTTGGAGATTTCAAAAACAATTGTAACCTTTTGACCAATCTTAATTTGAAATTCTTCTAGTAAGTCGTCAAATAAAGTTGTACAAAATGAATAGATACACATAATAGAACATATAACTAACCAAGTGTATATTCCTTCAAGTTCCTTGGAAATAACTTAGCCGATAGCATATCATCACACAAAAGGTATAGATAAGAAAGAGACATCAAAGTATATAATTTGATGAGAAAAATATCCATTTCTATTGAACATTGAAAATTTTGGAGCAACAACACCTATTGAAACTGGATATTCAAGTAATTTCATAAGCCAAAGGGTTTAATAGCATATCATAATAAGTGACCCTACCATTTCGATTTTTACAAAATTGAAACAAACTGATTTGACTTTTTGATTCATGCAAGGTATGATTCATAATAATAATAATACTTTTCTACTTTGGAAAAGAAGTAGAATTTGAAAATGTAGAATAAGTTAGCCTACAAAACTTTGTAAAATGGAAGAACAAACATGTGAAAAATTGATAAGCATTAGAAAGAAGAGGTTGTTGAGAAGTATAGATTATAATAATAATTGAAGTATTTATAAAATAAGAGGAAATATAAGAATGTAGAAAAATTGGAAGTGCTTGAGAAGTAGAGACATGTTAAGAAATAAGAAGAACTTGAGAAGAAATAAAAACATGTTGAGGAATATGAATGACTTGAGAAAGCATGCAGAGATATTTTGAAGAATATGAATATCTTGAAAAGATATAGAGACATGGTAAGTAATAACATTTTTAGGAATGTGAAGAATTAGGGGGAAATAACAATTTGAGGTATGGAGAAAACATTAACAACAACATTGGGAGAAAGAGAGACTTGATTTTTATAACATTAGAATAAAATTGATAAATTTATACATTAAAATGCATATTCTAACATTTAAATTCTTTCAATACATTTGTAAATCCAACTATTTTTATAAGGGTTTTCTATTACATGTATCCATATCTTTCTTCTAAGTAAACCTTGACATGATCATAATCTTCTTCACATTCATGCATGTTATCATTTTGAGATCCCTTAACCTTCACATCATTAGCAACATTAGTAATCAAAGATGAAACATTAGCTTGGGCATAATAACATAAGTCTAAATTTTAAAAACGCACATTATATGAAGGTTCGTCGATTTATTGAGGAGAAAAAATATTTTATGCACAATTCAATTCAAATCCATAGATCTCTAGTGGTTTTTTGGTGAGTTTAACACGTTTTCCATACTATTTTTTCTCCTTTCCTATAGAACGGTGGCTTAACATGTTCGTGAGAGCTAAAACATGTGATGGGAGTCAACTCCAAATACACTTATGCCATTTTTATATTCATCTAGACGTACTTAGAGTAAATCTTATTTTACCTAACCTTTCATCAATGTTATCCTAACTATCAACATCATCAAACCACTATCATTCACATTTTTGGAAAATACATGACATGCATAGTTTGCAACATATTGAAAAACACATATAAAGAATAGTGTTTGAGAGATTTATTAGAAATTGAATTGACTTATGACTTGGGATCAAGCAAAGTTAAGCTAGGGATTTTGGATCTAAGGGCATGTGATGGAGTTAACTTTTGATAACCTAATATTTTGCACTATGTTACATGAAATACAATCCAACTCTAAGAGATGTAAAAAAATAGTTTTATGTGAAAACTTTAAAGGAGCAAGTAAGAAAATATCCATTCACCAAAACGTAACATTGATAAATGGATTAGAGTTAAATTGAGATATAAATACCCAATTACTCTAAACTAGGATAAATTAACATGTGAAAAATATATAAATAAATAATCATAAACTTGTTTTAAAACCAAAAAGAGTTGTTTTTTTAATATTGGCAAATAGTTTTTGAAAGGACTATACCTTGAATACAAAAGAGGCTGAGAGCCGGAAAAGGAGTGAGAAACGAGTTAATGGATCAAAATCCAAGTGTTACGGTGAAGCTCAACGTAGCCGAAGCTTGCACTACACAGACGATACATAACGGCAGAGAAAACGATAAACCGACCGCGAGAAACAACAAAAGCGTTACCCAGGCCAGGCGTTACCGTCAGTGGTAGATTTTTTCTTTTGTTGGCCGTTACTCACCACGATGGAGCATTTGCGGTTGAAGCGAGGAAAAAACCTGCAGAATAAAACTCAAGGCGCAAGCAATTAAATCAGCAGAAAAACAACTGGTTTACAGCGATCAAACAGCTGCTGCTCGACAAAGAAAGTGAAACATTGATGACCAGCCTAGCAGCACCGAGAAACTAGAGAGGCGGAGAAGCCGTATATCTGGAGAATTTTTTTTATTTTTACGCACCGTAATCCAGCCTGTAGCCTCCTCCGTCATTAGGGTATTGAAACAAGGAGGCGTATTTTCCTTATCCTCCATAGATCCAACTGGGACAGCGGATTCATTATCAGCTTTTGTATCTTTCATAATGCCACCAACAAAATGAGATTCTTTGGCGCATTCAACAACTGGAATTTCCGAAAGAGGGGTTTCCAAGACAAAATCATCTTGATTCGTACTTGACTCCTCTTTGGCTTGAAAATTAGGTGTTCAGGGAGAGCATTTTTCCACGAGTTGTTTTTTCCATTTTTAGCTTTTGACTCCGCAAACATTGCGGTATGCCCGTGTAGCAAAACACTTTACGCATCTAAAGGGAAAGCCTTCATAATCTAATGGTTGTGTCCAAGTTACATTTTTTTGGACTATAAGCTCTATATTTGCAGGTAAATTTTTGGATGTGTCCACTCAACAAGGATTCTAGCAAAGGTTGTGTGCGTGAAACCGGTGGTTTGGGGGTGATGAAAAGGGTATGACCCAAAGTATTTCAATAGCGATTAGACAAGTACGGTCCCAAAGTGGAGGCGGTAAATGGGGCATTCTAATCCCAGTGGTTTTGCGAGCAAATGATTCGATGATTGGGTTAAAAGCTGGGAACCAAGGTTTCAAAACCAAGTAGTGGGATTGCAAAGCCCGAGTTTTTATCTATGACTTCCTTATCCGAATTGAGGAAAAAACAACAATAAAAGTACCTTTCGCACATGGATAAAGATCTAACTTACTCAGATAGAATCGGGATCCAATGCTTTGTAATCTAGTCATGAAGGGTAGCTAGGTTTGGCCAGAGCCCGCTGAATCTCCCGATCAGGGCATGCTCTAGGTAGAAACGTTCTGAATCAAGGACTTCATTCCCAAATGCAACGCTGGGGTTTGTAACCGCAGGGGTCAAAGGTGTGATGGGGCTCGTCCCTTGCGCGATGCTCCTGCCCTGTAAAATATCTTTAAATGTAGTCGATTTGTGTGGGTTATTATTCAGGACATGAACCCTGGTATCAGGACCGTCTGTCTTAGTGAGCTTCGTGTGTAAATCCACTGAAGAAGAGCGGTTCAGAGGTTGTAATGGAGATCCACCGTTTACAGCTCTACCATTATTGCAAACCCCATAGCAGCAGAGTGATCAGCACAGGAAGATCGTGTCTTCGGTAAAGGCGTCAGATGAGATCCGTCCCCATGAGAGGAACCAGCAGGGTTGGGAGCCGCCTTAGCATCACAGAATGCCTGATCAATCCACGAAAGGACATGATCTGCTTCAGTTCGCAATGGTTCCTGAGCGCGCCTGCCATCATCCCCGCTGTTTTTCAGACCGCCATGGCCGCCGTGCCTTCGCTTAACCATCTTGGGAGGTCGCAGAGAGGCGCGGGTAGAGGGCCGAGTGCTCAAGGCTGGGCCAGGGCAAGGCAGAGGGCCGAGGGCCGTTCGGGCGCGATTAGAAGCGCATGTGGCCGTTCAAGAAATTTAATACCTTAAAGAGTTGTTCCAAAAAGAGTTGTTCAAGTAAGCTTTAGAGGCACATATTTTGAATATCACAAAATTTGGTGATATTCGTCAAAATATGACTAAGTAAAATGTGTCTATGAAAGTGATAGACATTTTGTTCATATATATAATAGTGGTCACTCCTAGTAGGTAAGCAAACACATGCTAGAAATAAGTTGACAACTATTCTCATATAAACTTGTTCTCATATTCCTTTGTTATGATCTTTCGGTTGTGAAAACTTTAACTTACAAAACATATTTCTTCTCTGCCTTACCATAGAGTCACAAGAATATTTAAACCTACGAAAATAATGAATATAATTTAGGGCATGTGTTGTGCATTGTTCAAGGTTTTGAATGTTGTCTACATATCAATACCATTATCACTTAACAATATTCATAACAAGAAATTACATAATTGAAAACAATTATAGTGACATACAAACTATAGTTCATGCACGAATAGTGCTCCACATGAAATGATACCTTAAAAATGACAAATGCTCTTAAGTTTACTTGATCTCTATAATTTATGAGTGCTTAGTAAAATGCCAACAATATTATATGTAATCTCTAGATGTAAATGTACCATGTTGTGCAATGCTTGTGTATTTATAAAACAATTGAATTCAAATTCAATGAATTATTCACGTGTCGAATAATACAACAAATAAAAAGTAAAAAAATAAAGACCCTTAAAGATGAGTGCACCCTTACCAAAAGAGATCACACTACTGATAATTAAAGAGAATGAATGACACCCCTAACATATTCATGGGTGTCATTCACGTTATCGACACAAAACTCTAAAAAAGGAGAAATATATGGGAGAGAAAGTGATAGCTAAAAAGAGAATGAGAAGATAAGGGCTCGAAAGATAGACGTGGACCATCCAAGGTAGAAAATTGCACCAAGAACAATTTGAACACTTTATTTAGACGAACAATATATATAAATACACAAACACCCTCCAAACATGAATTAATACATGACATTTGACCATTTTTAGTTGTACTCGACAAACTCCAAATATTTCATCAACCAATTACCACAATTATTGCACCAAAGTCCATCTATTAGTGGGGGCCAACTCGAATAATATTTGAGAAGGGATTGACGGTACATGTATATACCTAAACGAAAAAGGACAACAAAGTTTAGAGGAGATGATAGAAAGCTCCTAAACTTAACTTAATTTTTAATTCAATTCTCTATTTTTATGTAGATATATTGTCCAAGTATTATAGATGTAACCGTTGATCATTTATTTAATTAGAGAATAAATTGGCCTTCGGATATATTGATAAGCTCTCTATCTCTCCATGTTTGGTTAAAGATTGAGATGACACTTAAAATTATTATTTTAAGTAGAGAATAAAATAGACCCGATTTGGAGGCATGCATATAATTTGAAGAGTTTATATAATCCACGAGTCGAGTTGATAAAGAGTCATTAACCTTCTTTTTACGCAAAATTAAAACACTTTTATGTAAACAATTAGTGAGTTGGGTGATAATATAGTATATTCTTATTCACTACCCATTAGTTAGAGAATATAAACACCTATACGTGTTAAATATGCAAGGTATCTTAACCATTAAAAATTAGCATACCAAATATATACATAATCTCTTCCTAACAACATTTATGTATCTAGTATTTAATTTTATATTTGTGTATGCTTGATTAGAGATTGAGAAAACACTTAAAACTACTATTTTAATTAGAGAATAAATTAGTATTTGATTTGAAGGCACACGAATAACCAAAAAGATCTTTAAAGTTTGTAAGTTAACTCGATCAAAAGTTTAAAATGGCAATCCTTTTCTAGAATAATCTCTTCCTAACAACACTTATTATCCACTATTTACGCTCCATATCTATGCATGCTTTATTAAAGATTGAGAAAACACTTAAAACTACTATTTTAATTAGAGAATAAATTAGTCTTTGATTTGGAGGCACACAAATAACCATAAGAGTCTTTATAGTTTGTAAGTTAGTTCGACCAAAGGTTAAAAATGACAATTCTTATCTAGCACTCACAAATCTCGTCTCTCCACCAATAAAAAAATTAATAACATTTAACACTCTTTGGTATTGATTTTTTGATTGAAAGCATGGACCACCGTGGTTGTGGGGTGCTAGAGATTGGCATGCGTTAAAACCCTTTTGTTTATGTCAAGACAACACACTCTCACATTTAAACAATTGGTGAAATACACAATAAAATAGTATATTTATGTTCATTGTAAGTCAACACACTCTCACATTTAAACAATCCTATATTTATGTTCACTCTCCACCAAATGAACATAAATTAATACCTAAAAATACTAAAGATACAAGGTCTTTAATCATTAATATACCAACTCCACGAGTTCTCCCTATCAACACTAATGTAGCCACACTTTAAGTTTTCTTTGTATGTTTGCTTATAGGTTGAGAAAACACTTTCTCGTTTATTCGCAATGTGTGGAGTGGAACTTTTGCATGTTGTTCGGAAGCTTGTTGGTGGTGTTAGTTCCAGGTCACTCTATATTCACCAATCCATCCGAACCACAATAAAATAATTATTATTTTTAATCAGAAAATACATTAACTTCTAGTTCAAAAGGCACAATCAATAAATTAGTGTGATTATCTATATAGAGGCGGACGGTAGACCCCTTCCCCTCTATATATAGATCTCGCCCATATAAAAGGCGCCGGGAGGGCTTCTTACCTATATCTATTAGTTTCTTCATTCTTTGTAACAGTTCTTTACTTGGGCTCCCCCAACTCATTTAATTGAGACTGGAACAATCCGTCTCCCTCCCACGAGTTATCTGGTTATTCTCACAAATTAACTGGTACTGTTTCAAATAATGAAACGTGCACATTTTAATTAATGAGATTATAAGTTAAACACAGTTTTTAACAGTTTTATTGTCATATCAATTTGTTGTATGTTAGGTAAAACATCTCAATCCTTAGAACCTTCCTTTGGCTTTTCATTTTCTTCTCAACAACATCATTTATTTTTCGCTCTTTTCAGGGAAGACTTTGATGTAATTGGAAGCAGATTATATTAAATAGAAACGATAGATGGGATGGGGTTGTTGGATTAATGGCGATACACTGACAAATCTGGACCATTTGGGGTCACAAGATACTCTTCCCAGAGGTTGGCGTTCCTAATAAAAGCCAAAATAAAGGTTATGTTTCCTGGGTCCACATAGGCAAGTACATAGAATACATGTCAAATTATTAGGTATTAGTTAGTGGCTGTAACAGTGTATTGTTTTGAGATGTTTGTTTGTTCAATATTGGTGCAGATTCTTTTGTTGTTTTGTCATGTTTTCAATTTTTAATATGTTTGTTGTTTTTCGGTTTTTTTATAATGTGATAAAGTTATGGTTATGGGTTCTTCCAAAAAAATGTACAATTATATTACTTAGGGTTTAAATTAGACATTTTTTAGTATGGATTTTCACCAAAAATAAAAAAAAAAATTAAGTTTTTTTGGAAAATTTTTTATTTTTTTAAAATCATTTTTAGTTTATTGTTTGTTGGTTTGCATCTCAATGAGATCTTAATTTGAATTTATGAAATGTATAAATAAGAGGTTCATGTTATAAATAAGTAAGTGACACAAAATCAATCACAAATAATTGCAATTGTTTAGAGATGACATTCAAGTATTTAGAGAAATTTAAAAATATTTAGTATTTATTGTGTGTTGCATCAAATATTCATTATAGTAGTGAATGTGATAAGGGTTAGGTGTTTATGGTAGTGAGTTGTACGTTACATTGAATTATACTTTGGTGTGTTGGAATTTAATGTTTATATAGCGCCCTATGGCCTTCACAATAATAGAGGGTTAATATATGACCTCAAAACATTCATATTTTTATTGAATTTTTGTCGAGTGTCATTCTCTATTAGATTTTTAAAAGATACATTTCCTAAATATTCTTGCATAATTTTAACAAATATATAATATTTTCATAGACTTGAAGTTGACATACATAATCTTGAAGTCGATAGTCAAATGTTCCTGGTTGTAAATTCACATAATAGTCCTACGAGAATACACAAACAATTTTGGTGAAGATTCTCTATTATACTAAATTTTTAGGATTTTTTTCTCCTTCATGTTTTAACCTTCTTTATGATGCTTATTTTAAACAAAAATCTCCAAATTAATGATATATCACATTCCTTAAAATTCCAAATTATATGTTGTTTGAACTAATATTTTCAATTTGTCTTCCAATATTATTTAAAAATAAGAAAATGTGTTATTCTAAATATAAATAAATATTCTTGGAGGTATTCTATTAATTTCAATTTGTCTTCCAATCAAATGCTACTATTTGTATATTATTTAAAAAATGAAAATTTTGTCATTATAATTATAAATAAATATTTTTGAGGTATTCTTTTGGTATATTCCTTTTCTATTTTGTCAAACATTTACAATATAAACTCATAACTAAATTAATATCACAACAATTAATAATAAAACTATATCCACATCACATATATACATTAAGTACATAATAATTAAATCAATCATATCAAAATATTATAATATACAAATACAAATATCAAAGGAACCGACTTACTATAACAATAAAATCTATCATGTCAAGACTTTCTAGTATAAACATACATAAAATAATACCACAATATATACTTAGTCTCATACCAATAATTAATAAACCTACAAATAAACTAATTAATACTATAGAAATCAACCAATCTCGCACTAATAATTAACATGAGTCATAATATGACTAGTCTCTTTCTTATAATTGAATTGTTTTATACAAGTCACTAGTTAATATGTACATGTTGTATTATATGATTGTTAGAAGTTAGGTTTATTAATGGTAAAGAATTGAATCAACAAAATTGAATATAAATTAAATACTAAAATTCACAATTCAAATAAAAATAATATTCTATTATTATGTACAAATATTTAGAAAATAATAAAAATGAAATAATCACCTCAACTATTAATATATAATGTGATTTTTACTAAGGGATGAAATTATCTATACAAATTAGTAACAAGAGTAATTATGTCGAAGGTGTTGCATAAACAGGAGTGAGACCTGTTGTGGCTAACACATAACATAGAATTGAGGGTCCATATTCTATTGGTCGTTGAAGCACGATCTGATTGCATCCCTCCACTTGGCAATATTGTCAGTAAGAATTTACGGGCACTACCATATCCTTGTCTGAGTTATTATCTTGCAGTAGATATCAACGGATGCGAAGTGGTCTTATACAATTTGTTGATCACAAAACTATCGACCATATTTTTGATTTTTTCTATTTACGTCCATTTACACATAACCAACTATTTTTCTATCTTGCACACAACGTGTGAAGCCCTCAATCCTTATCACTATCTAATGTCGACAATGCAAGATGGAATGTAATATTGAATTTGAGTTTGTCATGTACAATCACTAAGCAATCACACACAAGTAGTGCAATGTGAATGCCGAAAGGTAATGGGTGGAGGAGTGTGGAGTGAAGGAGGTGTATTGTAATGAATCCTTAAAAGACAAAACTAATGTAACTCAATAAAGCATACATAATAACAATTGACAAAGTTCTTGTGAAATAGATTATAGTTATCTAAAGATGGGTTTTGTGTACACAAAACACTTATATACACCGATATATGTATATATACGTACGCATTAAATATACATTATTAAAATCGACCCTTATAGCTGAAAAAATGCATGGTTTCTATGTATATGTGCATGAGATAATCAAATCATTGTCTATGCAAATGCATGTATCAACAAAATAATCGCTAACATGGCACATGGTAAATATTTGTGCAATCGATTATATCAAATATGGATGCCATATTAATCACCATAAATAGATAGTGAAAAATAAGTCCACGTAGCTAGGCAAAGGAAACCTAACATGTATGCATGACTATATATACACAAAAGTTATTTTCACCGCCTATTAACAATGATGTATATGGAGTTACACGTTATTCGGTAAAATCATAACCATGCTAGTTATAATGTGTGGAATTGTTTGTCATTTCATGTCTATGTGGAATTGTAGTTAATTATGAAAGTCCTATTTCTCAAGTATTTTTCAAACATAGCAAGTTTTCAAATAATCACAATTCTGTAGAGCCTAAAAAACCAAAACAATTATACGTCAATAAGATTATTTAAATACATACATAGAGTGAATAATCCTTGACAAATTTGACTTTAAACTAATGCAGATGAAATCACAATTTAATAGATAATCCTGATAAACAGAGAAAAAATATTATTGGACTGTCATTCATAATTTTTAGATTAATCAACCAAAAATAGTAATAGCTTGGTCATGTAGTAATGTTTGGGTTTTTTTTTAATATATATTTTGAGACCAACACATTCGCGTAGAAAAATGATTCCATTTTCCATGATTCAAAGGGAAATTAATAGAGAATTTAATGAAATTGTTGATTAAAAAGGTATGTAAAATATCAAATGTAAGAATCTTGAAATTGATTAAAGAAGTATGCAATGTTTCATTGGAAGGGAGAACATAAAGTATGTCTTTATAAATAAAATTATTGTAATAAAATATAATTTAAACCCGTAAATTATATTATTGTAATGGCCATAACTTGCCATCCCCAAGCATAGGAAGATCAATATAATTGAAATGTTTGAATAATACTTGAGAAATATGACTTTAAATTAATGCACCTTTAATTCATTAAATTTTTTTCCTTATCATTATTATATTGTCTTAATGCATGCCCTTTTGTCCAAAATGAAAGCTACTTTTCTTAGATTTATATATTTAATAGTTTTTAAGTCCACAAAGTTATCAATGGCATGCAAGGTTTAAATTTTAAGGCCACCCATGCCCTTCAAACTCCTATATGGGAATCGACATCAGTGCTTTTCCAATATTGCCCATCAAAACATGCAAAAAAGTATTAATAATGTATATTAATAAATACACAAAAAAAAATTTAATTAATTTTTAAATTATTTAAACTATAACTCTTTTATCATATAATATATTTTTTTACATAAGTTCATCGACATTGTTTAGGCCTCAATGTGGCTACTTTAGAAGCATTGACATTATTTCACCAATCATAGATTTGTTAAATTGAGCACTAAGGACTACATTTATCTTCTCGGACAATAGTCCATGCATGTGTTGTCTTATATAACAAATGAAACACCTTCCAATAAAATAATTTGACACCATAGAAATTAAATGTCAAAAATAACAAAGCCTATTTTCACCATATTTTTTCAAAACTTTGCATTTCTTTCAGTTGTGAAAGGGACAATTGTTGGTGCTATTAAACTAACAGATTAAGTTAACGACATTAACTGAGAAACCCCTCCACATGACTAAAAAATATGCAATAAAATAATATTTTAAGCTCGATACTATTTTTTATTAAGTTAACACATCTTAATCAATACTTATTTCATTGTATCCATGTACCTCCTCGAAATATGCTCACCTTGTTTTCTTCTTGATATGGACAATATTGTAATCAAATCTTCTAGATATATTTATAAATATATTTCTAAATTTTTCACCACTATGTAGACACCCTAAAATATGACATTATTCATTATAAAACTTTGGAATCATCTTGTAATTACTTCACAGAACATTATGAACATTTTCAACGTCTAACGACCACTTTTGGTATATTCTGCTATTTTACGACCTTTAATGACATTTTACGACATTGTCCCGAATAAAATTCAATCATCCCCGTAATTCCCTTAATTACCTATATAATTCACACATAGTCTAGAATTATTAAATATTCACACTATGAACCTTATTACACTCATATCCCATTCCTAGGATTAATTAATTAATTCTATCACTCTTATTATTCTTTCCTATCCCATTAGCTAATTTTATTAGTTAATTTCATATTAAAAGAATTAATAATTCCTACACATATCCATTTGCAGCTCACCTTTTATCCACTTTCACTTCACTCATTAACATCTCAAGTTAACTAGAGAAAACTAATCAAGTAACTTAAACTCACTAAATATGTGCAAGAAGACAAGTTTATATTAAATCAAATCATGTATTTGAGTTAACTAAACATATCCTATAAAGCATGAAATTCCAAAATTAAAGCAAATATCCTCATAGCTAAAACATATGTCACTTTTTTGGGTGAATAAAACAAAAGACATGAATTTAATATTTCAATACAAAAGCTAAAAATATTCAAAATACATGCCACCTTTGCCAACTCAATGAAAACTCACTCAATCAAGCTCAAAACAACAACTTATCTTGCCAATCAAGTTGGAAACTCAAATAAATCTCTCCAATCATGCTTTATTTAGCTTTAGATCAAACAAAATTAATCACATAAATCAAGGATTTGGGATTCTCTTCCCTCATATATAAATAAACACTCATTCCTCTCCATTTTTCATCTTTGGAAGCTTTAAAATTTACAACGCCACCGTGTCAAATTTCCATTTAATTATACACATCGCTACGTTGTCCACTTAATTATGAATCTATTAATCAAAATTATTCATTCAATCACATTTCTCATAGATGAAATCTACATCCATTCGAACATCTTTGGTGGATTCACATACATTTTATCATTGAGATTCAACAAGCTCGTTGCTTCATTCTAAGCTTCATAGTCGCATCCGAGGTTGCAAGGAGATACAAAGGAAGGGTTAGGTTTGCACTTTTGTGTTGGTTTCTTTCTATTGTGTAGTATTTATTTGTATACATTTATGGTACGCCCGGTGGGACACCCCTAAGCATGTAATCTAATTCTGCTTCGCAACCAAATGCTTCACTAGGGAAAATCAGGTAGTCCACCACACTTCTTTATCATTCATTCATTGATTTACATGTGTCTACTATCTTTAAAACATAATTACTTTGTAAAAAAATTAAAGAGGATAAAATGTAGACAACCTAAAATATCACATTACACATTCTAAAACTCTAAAATCATCCCATAATTACTTCACGGTACATTACGACCATTTTCAACCACTTTTGGTAGATTCTACTATTTTACGAGCTTTAATGACATTTTACGACACTATCCTAGAAATAAAGTTCTAGATCCTCGTAATTCCACTAATTACCTCTATCAATCACACAAATTATGAAATAATCACACTATGAACATTATTACTCTCATATACCATTTCTAGGTAATTAATTAATCATATCACTCTTATTATTCATCCCTTGTCGATTAGCTAATTTTATTAGCTAATTTCATATTAAAATAATTAAATAAATCCTACACATATCCATTTCCACCTCACCTCTTATCCACTTTCACTTCACTAATTAACATCTCAAGTTAACTAGAGAAAAACAAATCAATTAAAGATAAAATCATTAAATATATGCAAGATGACAAATTTAGATTAAATCAAATCATGCATTTGATTTAACTAAACATATCCCATAAAGCATGACATTCCAAAATTAAAGAAAATGTCCTTAAAGCTAAAACTCACATCACTTTTGGGTGAATTAAACAAAATAAATGAATTTAATATTCCAATGCAAAATTTAAAAATATTCAAAATACATGCCACTTCTGCAACTCAATGATAACTCACTCAATAACTCTATTTTTTTTTATCTTGATAATCAAATTGGAAACTCAAACAAATCTCTTTAACCATGCTTTAGTTAGCTTTATATCAAACATATCAATCACACAAATCAAGGATTTTGGAATTCTCTTCCTCATCTATCAATAAGCACTCATTCCTCTCAAATTTTCATCTTTGGAAACTTTGAAATTTGCATCGTTATTATTTTAAATTGCCATTCAATTTTACCTCTCGTTAAGTTTTCCAATTGATCACGAACCTATCAATCAAAATCATTCATTTAATTACTTTGTTCATAGCTGAAATCTACTTGGATTTGGAACATCTTTGATCATTGAGATTCAAAATCTTGGTATTCATTTCAAGCTTCAAGTATACTCATCTAAGGTTGAAAGGAGATACGAAGAAAGGGTCAAATTCACAATTTCGTGTTGGTTTCTTTTCTATTGTCTAGTATTTATCTCAGTATACATTTGCATCGTAGTACACCGGTGGGATTCCCCATAAATTTTTATATTTTTAATCATATTTTAGTAGGATTAAATTATTTTTCATTTTCTTCTTAGTATTTACAAAGGTCACTAACCAATTTGCAGGTGTTTTCATGTTTAAACTTGAGCATGGTTCGTGAAAAACAACAATATTTTGGTCCTATTTGTATATTTTTGTGTAGGTATAAGTGACTTGCATCTCCATCATCTTCTCTTTGATAGAATATCTCATGATATACTCTAGCATTCAACTCTGTGCATTTCCTTCTCCACATCGTGTATCCATTGAGTTCCTTGCTACCATTACATCCGGTGTGCTAGAATTCAAACTTCCTAGTTTGCATTACAATGGTCATGTTTCCATCAAACTAAGTGCTTCTATATTATGATTATTTATGCTAGCATAATTTTAAATCTATTTTAAAAAATTTGTGCATATTTTTGTTTGTGTCCACAGTGCTTGCATTTCTATAAAAATAAGTGCACTACCATTGTCAAGAGGTGTGTTTCCGTTGCAATTGGGTGCGTTAGTGTTCATTTTAAGTGTGTCCGTGTTACATTTAGGTGTGCTACCATATTCATCATGTGTGTTATAGTATGTGTTTCCATTCTATGTAAATATTACTTCTTTTGCCTAAATTCCATAATTTCATTTTTTGTTTTTGTGTGTTTTACGTGCAATTTTAACTTTGGAACTACATGTTTGTTTACAAACTAACAAATATTTAGAGTTTTAATTCATGACTATTTCCTTATTCTTCACACTATTTTTTGATCCAAAATCGTGTATGATCTACTCTCTTGTCGTTAAGATGATCTTGAGAATCAAAATTGGTTGAGGTCCCTTTCTTCATTGTTTTGTTAATTGTCTTATTAGTCATATCTAATTCGGAGGTCAATTCGGTAGATGGAGTTTCCCAAAACCTCTTGAGATCATCATAGTATGGTAACAGACTACGAGAGAATTTTTAATCATATAGGAACATGAAAAATAGACTTAGTTGGAGTAAGATATTGCCCAGAAGAAGATGTCGGTTGAAAGACCAAAATTGGGGGAAATTGGTGAATCATGCTATGACATGTGGTAAAAGGAAATCATGTGAAAGTGGAAAAAAATGGTTTTGTGACTCCAATCTTCAATGCTCATTTTCAGATGCATGGACCTTGTTATTAGATGTATGGTGGCCCTTATCCGGGCCGAGACACTCTTTATCGAGAGATATTCCTTTCTTTGTCGTTATTCATGATTTCTCCACCGGTCGATTATAGGATTGTCCACGTGGTGGGTCCTCCACCACCTCATGGTCTGCCACTATAGCCATTGTTTTCAATTCAAGCATTATACGTGTTGACACCTCACTTAGTCAAAAATGAATGCTCACCCAAAGCACAGGTAGTTACCAGGTCCCTCTTTGTGTTTTCTTGTCAAGATGTTAGCATGCATAATTTTCATAATAATTAACCAAGTGTTCATTCAAATATAAATAACCATTGCATTCAACTCACTTTGAAACACATATAATAAGGAAACATATCATATTAAATAATAACCAAGATTAGTTGCACTATAACACCATATTTAGACATGTCAACAATCAAGATCCATCCTGATTGTCCATTAATAAAAAGAGTTCATTACATAATGGGAGTTGAATACAAAACCAATCAATATACCCATGCATTTGACCATGCGCGTGAGTATCAATAAACACAATATGTCTTCGCTAGAACATAATGAGTTCAAGAACTATGCACTCCAAACTATTACAATAATGATGAGGTATATATAGGGGTGGGGACTTTCCCTTCACTAGCCATTCACTGTCTTAATAATAGGTGTACCCAAAAATAGACTACATGCATGCTTTTACAAAACAACTAATAATAGATCATCCTATAAATAAGACTTTATTTAATCCTAATATTATCCATATCCATGTGTTTTCTTTAATCCAAGATTTGCATGTGATTTTCCCCAAAATAGACTTTACTTAACCACCAAGTCAACATGCTTTTCTTCTTTGCATGATCAGCACTCCAAGTCTATTTTTAGCCTATCCTCAAAAAATGGCTAAGTCCTTAATCTTGTTGTCTATATATGCAATCCCATGAAACAACCTTGTTTCCTTCCGCATGTGCCCTCCTTCACACTATCCAAACTCCTCTGTGTGTGCATTACTATGCATTTCCAATCTTCTCCTTAGCATTTTCCTAACCAACATTACCCCAAACTAGGTATGTTGTCTGTCCTCAACTTACACCGAGCCTTCTGAGGATTATTCCTCAAAGAATTCTTGAATTCAAATAATTCCTTGAAGAATGAATGGATGGCAGAATATGGCAAAAATCGAAGAAGCAAGGAATCTATAGGGTAAGTGCACCAATATGGGAGCCAACAAGTGGACAAAAATATGAAAATAGGAAAAATGTGTACATATTTTTAAATAACGCGTACGTGTTTTATATTTATTAGTTTGGTGTAAGATTTCTTTTATTATTTCTTATAATTTAAATTTATTTTAGTAAATATAAGAAATTAGGGTCACTCTCGCACCTAATGAAAGTGGTCCCGTAGCTCAACAATTATAATCTAGAAGATAGTTTTTCAAAATCCAATTTGGTCAGTACTTACTAATTTTCAAGATTTCAGCAAGGACCTAAAGCTTTCAGGGCATATATATTGTAGTTGGTCTTTGTTTTGGGAAAACATATAGTAATTTTGTAGGTTTTTTGACCTTTGATTGGATTTTGGCCCTACCACTTGCTCGAATTGGTACCAATTTTGAAATTTGGTCCACAATTCACTTTAGTGACCATGAATCAACTCTATGATGCTTGTTTACTTCTTACTGAAATGAGGTCCTCACTTTTTGGTAGAGTATTGCTCCTTGAATGGGATTCTTGTCCTATGACCAAAATGAGGTGATTGTAATGTGCCTCCTCCTTAAGGTGTGATCACACTACTAGGTGTTGAATGAGTTTTTAAGAACATACACCAAGTGAATTGCATCAAGTGAACTGAGATGATTGGTCATTCTTGGAAATAGGGTGCTCCATATGAAGATCATCCCTCACCTTTCATGGCTCTAAAATCATCCTTTGATGGAATAAAATTCATGCTTCTCATACACATATTTTCTCATATGTCTCTCATGGAGATAGATGATGCCTTAATACTTCACACATGATGGTCTTGGATACCTCGGTGGCATGACTAGCTCATTTTAGCTTGTTCTTTGGAGAGATTTGGGTACAATGACAATGTGTAGGATATGATGATCATCAAGTCACTTCTTGAGCTCCACATTTCACCTTTTAACATGATGAATCCTTCACAATTCAATTTCTTGACCAAGATGACACCTGGGTGGAAGCATGCTTAAGGTACCTGGACACCTTTTTTCTCAAGTTGCTCCTCATGGAAATGGGTTTCTCCTCCAAATAGGGATGAATCCTTGAATGAAATTTGAGGATGAGTTACATTTTCTTGACCTCCATACTTCACTAAAACACTAAATCAAATTTTATGATAAATGAAACTATTCTAAAAATCTAATTCTACTTGTAACTCAAAATTTGGGTCCTATTTCATTTTTAAACTGGAGGAGGGCAAATGCTAAAAGTTTTGATGTACCTCAAGAAGTATTTGAGCCTTAAATCAATATTGATTATTCTACCTTGTAGAGTATTATAATATCTTTCCAATGCTTTTTTTATCACAAACTCTTTTATAACTCCTGGAATCATCCAGAGAAGTCATCTTTCACCGTTTTAGCTTTCATTCCCTACATCTGAAAACCCAATCTTAAACAGATTTCTCTGAATGAGATTTTATTTCCTAAACTTTCCTAAATTTACTTAAACATCTTCAATTTCTCTAAAATCACCCTCATATTCTTTATATTTTCTCTAAACACTTCCAAAGGGTGTTCAATTAGCTACAAAATGGCCAAAAATGGCCTTTTTAGGCCTTCGATGAAAGTAGTCTCTCATCAATACTAAATGAGTTGATCAATCACCTTAAACATTATTCCCATGCACACTAAAACACATTGAATGATATTATTAGGATTTCCTTTGAGCCAAGGTAAAGGTTGAAATGATAACAAGATAGCCATAGGAAGGATGCATAGTGATTGAGAAGCCTTATTTTCAATTAAGGGCTTAGTTGTCATGCTTCAAAATTTTCAATTTTCATGCTAGTTATTTTGGCAATTCTGGAGCTAATCAAAGCACCCTCTAAGAGAGTTTATGAAAGATCCTAAGCATCAAAAGTGATGTCAAGGGAATCTTGGAAGTGTTAGTAGTAATTTAGGAAGATTTAGGAAATTTTGACATCAATCTGGATGCTTAATGGACTAGCTCTAGATGCTTAATGGTAATTCCAAAATTTTTTTCTAGGTGTAGGGAAAAACACTCTAATGGTGAAGCTTGACTTCTCAAAATATTCTAGGAGATATGTAAGGAGTTAGGAGGAGAAAAATATGAATTGGAAAGCTATGTGAATCCTCTACATGTTGGAGACATCCATTTTTATCTAAGGCTTGAAGGTTTCATGAATAATTTCAAAACATTGTGGCTGCCCCTTTTGGTTCCAAACAAAAATGGACCTAAATTTTAGGTTCAGGAAAAATCAAGTCTTGAAAGTTGTTCCATTGATCTTAGAATGTTTTTTTATATAATATTATGATATTTCCAATCATGGTTTGGAAAGTGAGTGGAATTTGAGACCAACATGAAATAACACCTCAAACTTCACTTCTAATATCTTCCACCACATGGAACACTTCAAGGGCATCCCTACCAGCATGCTCAAGTACTCACAACCATAAGTCACATGGAGAAAAACTCATAAGCATACTTGTTCTAACTTCAATTCTCAGATGATATTTAGTAGCCTATAATGATACTCTTTATATAATCCTCTTATAACTTCACTCAAAATACAACTTCCCCAATTCAACTTTCTCCTTTTCCCTTGTTTAAAGTAGGTCTAGTTAGGGTTTGAAAGAAAAATTAAGGGTTTAATGGATTACCACCTATTTCATCCTTACATCCACATTTCAACACACCCATACACCTTACTCAAGCACACCTCAATGCTCCATTACTCATTTATCCATCATCTTGCTAGATTTTCAACTTTTGGCTTTTTAAGACTCCTTGTTTGCTCAAGCTCTAAACAATCTTCTCAACTTTGTTTTTCACCTTCACCTTGACTTTTACTCAATATTATTTTCACTCATCTCATTATGCTTACCCCTCTCCTAATCACTAATGCAAATCACTCAACTCTTCCTCTTTCACTTAAGGCTTTTCATACAAACCCTTACTCTCTCTAGGATTCTTTATGGAACTATGCAGACAATCAATAGGTCTTCTTGATTAAATTTGTATAAGGATTTTCCTATTCCTCAAGGATTCAAAACATTATAACACCACTCCCTCAATGATAGATACAACTTCCTTATGAGTTTCTTTCCTAAGAAAACTATTTCTCAAGGTTGGTCTTGATAGTCACAAGAAATAAACATGATTATACATTGCTTCCTTTACCTACTAACCACTCAATACTTTGTCCTTATGCCCTGATTTTATGAGTCCTTAATGCCCTTAGGCCTTCCTCCAACTTTTTAGAGGCTCCACCAACTTCAAACACATGGAATAAAGACTATTTTTCTAAAAGTACATCTTTCCTAGCCCTCAAACTAGGCATTAACACTACTAGATTGTATTTGCACATTCCTTTGCTTTTATTCTTATTCCAACATGTACTAGGGATTTTGAAACTCTTGGTCTTCTTATTACCTTCCTCCACACTTATCAAGGACTCTACTAGGCATAAGTATTAACTTTTACAATGAATGTTCTACTCTAGGCCCTTAAGACTAGGCACACATAGTTAGGATTGTGAACACAAATTTAATTTAAGAAATCCTCCTTTAGATGGCTTATTACCTTTTTCTTGACTTTTACAACACCAATTCCTTGTGATCAATGCCTTGAAATAGACTCAAGGATTCCATTGAATCATTATGTTCATGCTACATACTACTAAACTTCTAAAACATAGGTATAGTCTAGTCTAAGTAAGTCTTTCTATCTATTTTCCATTCCCTGGACACTGTGAGGGTTCCATGAATCCTTGAACACCATTATAGATAAGAAGACAATCCAAAACAAGATATTTACATGTGAAAATGCTTTACAAAATAGTCTCTAACCTCCAAATATGATATCTCGGTCTGAGAGGACTGTGTCACTTAACACCTAAGCCTATAACATACCTAGAGCTAGTTCAAATATTCAAATTATACATTTGGAGGGAAACTCCCTATTCTTTCCTATGGAGTCCAAATGGACTAGTACAAGCTATGACCATCTCAAGTGGACCCAAGATACCCCTAGTCACCTAAGAAAGCCAAAATTGATTATTAACAAGATGTTCTACATCACCAGAGGAAGGATGCACAATGATTGAGAAGCCTTATTTTCAATTAAGGGCTTAGTTGTCATGCTTCAAAATTTTCAATTTCCATGCTAGTTATTTTGGCCATTCTAGAGCTATTAAAACACCCTCTGAGAGTTTAGGAAAGATCTTAAGCATCTAAGAGGTGATGTTCGGGGAATCTTGGAAGTGTTGAAGGTAATTTAGGAAGATTTAGGAAAGGTTTGATCATTCAAGGACTATCTACTCAACATCGGGTTTTCTAGGTGTAGGGAACAAACACTCTAATGGTGAAACCTAACTTCTCTGGAAGATTCCAAGAGCTCTGTAAGGAGTTAGAAGGAAAAAAAATAGGCATTGGAAAGCTACGTAAATCCTCTACATGTTGGAGACATCCATTTTCTCTAAGGCTTGAAGGTGTCATGAAAGAATTTCAAAACAATGAAGCTTCCCATTTTGGTTCCAAACCAACACTTCACCAATGCAACACTTCATGACACCAAAACAGGGCACTACCAATCAACCTTCATGCTTCTTGATGATTAACACCTCATGTTGACTCCTATGCCACCTAGACACCCTTTTTCCATCAATGTAACTTGACATCAATGACAACACCAATGACACTATGTCCAACACATGTGTTTTGATTTGTTATGTATTATAAGGCATTTCATGAGTGCATATATTTGAGTAGTTGTTGTTTCCTTTGAGAGTTGTGAGGTTTGTAAAATCTAATTTTGACACATCTAACACTCCTACAAATGTCAGTAAACAATCCAAAAGGCCCCAAAACCTAAACAATGACTATATTCATTGCCAAAATAGACATCGATTGTAGAATTTAAATGCTAAAAGCTTTAGGTTGAATGTTGAAATCCTAAAAATTACCTATGTACTAACCAAATTAGATTATAAAAACTATCTCCTAAACCGTGACTCATGGAGTTGTGAGACTAGTTCCATAAGGTGCAGAGTGACCCTAATTTCTTATATTTTTAATAAATTTAAATTTAAAATAAAATATAAATAATAATAATGAAAAACTTATACTTAAACATTTAAATAAATAGAAGCAAAAAACCATCAAACACATATAATGCCTATTTTTAAATATAAGCATGCTAAAAAACACATATTTATGCTATACTATAATACACGTGTTCGCGTTCCTTTATTATGCCCCCAAACCAAGAATTTACATAGGCTTGGAATTGCTTTGGTTTCCCAAACCTATCGCCTTGGACCTACAACAACATAACAACACCTATGTTTTTGAAAAATATGCAAAAACTCACCTTCCACCATGCTAAATCCTACAAAAACATTTTCTATCTTTCTTAAAAATTTACCTACAACATCAAGAAAACTATCCTCTTTCTAAATATGTAATTTTTATATTTTTTGACTATTCTAAGGTTTCCATTTATATTTATTTCAAACTATGTCTTTTATACCTCTATTTTTAGTGATTGTAAACACTTATCTTTTGTCATGTATCTTTTTTTTCACTTCTCCAAATTGAATAAAAAATTTTTAGGCCCAAACTAGGACTAATTCTATACATATTAAAAAAAAAAATCTAATTTTGATATTTTTTTGAGGTAGTAGGGGGGGCACGGTTGAGCTCCATTATTTTTCAAAATTTAAAATTTTGTACTTGAAAAATCAAAAAAAAAATACTCACTAAAAAATCTAAAAAATCTAGCCCAAACTAGATGCTCCTATCTATCTTTCTACCAAAGGGTTTTAAAAAATACTAAATAGTGCTAAAAATGGGGGGGGCATGATCAACTATCTACTATGTTTTTAACAAAAACAAGAGCACTGTTGGTATTTTAGTTCTTTAACCCACTTAAACTTAACCATTTTCAAAAAAATTAGTAGCTTAGAAACTAGACTCAAAATGCTACGATTCATGTTCTTATAACATCTTCCAATTTTGAGTGTAACTATTTCAAATAGACCCCCTTTTAGCCCCCCATATTAGTGCACTTACCCTTTAATTTTGTAAGTACATGTTCTTTATGTTTAACACCTCTTAATCGCGAAAATCCATGTTGGAAGAATAAATTTCAACATTACAACAACTTCTCGACCATCTCCTTCAAATTATATTTTTCATACACATTCATAACCTACTTCTTTTAAGCCACATGCTCAACCAAAAAGAAACATGGTTTTAGCACAAGAAAAACAATGTAAGTGGAAATCAGAGGAAGAAGTATGAAACTATCCATTATATTTACATGTTTAAAATTTAGTGAGGCACCAAGAGAGCAGGGGCACCCCTAGTTTTGTAGAACACCAAAAAAAGCACTATAAAGATTTTTGCAAAAAATCCACAAGGTGATAAACCCCGTAGGGATAACAAAGGTCAAGCCACCTAAATATGTTTGATGGTTTTCGACCCCCACATGTTGATTAAGTATCACAAATTCTCATACCCTAGGTTTTTCAACATTTCAAATTTCTTCTTGATTTGGATATAATATTTTCATGCTCTCAAAATTCCTTAGCCTTAAAATCATCACACATACCTGAAAATATTACATGGGTCACACTTTTCCCTGAAAGTTTTCACTAGTTGAAAAATAGCTTTAGTAATCTGAACCCAAAACATCACTTTTATATTATTTTCTTATTTCAAAGGATCTAATTCTTACACCTTTTGTAAAATTCATCATATAAACATTTATTTTAGTTATCACAATAGTCAATATAGTGAACCAAGTAGGTTGGGGCAAAACCTATTCTCTTTTGTGTACCAATGTCCTCAAACCTTGTCAAAAATAAGGAAAAATCTCATCTATATCAATATGATATGCTTAGGTTATGGAAGATCCCATATTCAAAAAACATTCATTAATATATCATTTAAACATTAACCATGGTCTAAATTTAAATTAATAACTTGATCATATTATTTTTTTCCTTGGGACCATTGTACATTTTATTCTTCTCAAAACAATTATTCTTTCTTTCTTCACATCTCCCTTTAGGATCATGACCTAACACTCGTTTTCTTTGACATATGATTCCAAAACATCACCCTAATCCTTGACAACTAAATGGAAATATAATATTGTATAAATATTATAAAAAGTTATAAGTCATGACAAACAATCACCTTCTCAATTATTTTATTTTAGCCACTTTTGTCTTCACCAATAAATGAAAAAAATATTTTCATGTTATCATCTGAGTTAACACATTTCTTCATAAAATAAAGACCTATAAATGGATTCAAGGATTCAATGAAGCATTCTTATCCAATTTAGGATCTAAAATACATTACCTAACACATCTCATATGCTCCAATGACCTGTAGTGTAAATTCATTAGAAGATCATGTTCTAAGATGGTCTAGTTAATGACAAAACTATTACACATGTCCAAAATGGCCTGGAAAGGAAACCTCGTCATCATGAAAAAAATTATATCACTATAAATATATATTAATTATATTTCCAGTCACCTTGAATCACCTCATAATTTCCACTCTCTCATATGCCCATTTTATGGAAACCGCTTTTAAGGCCCCAAAACTTCTAGTGATGACTAGTCAACCTAAATAGGGAACATTTTCACTATTTCATGTCATCAACATGACCTGAAACCTTCATGAAAATATGTAAACTTTTGATATTTCATGGATTGGTTTATCTTTCATCCTCATTTGAAAAATAACTATTTTACAAGTTTTGGAAGAATTCAAAAACAAGTGATTTTGAGTGAATTCAAGTGGGTATGACAAAAGACCAGGATGCTCTAAGTTATTTCTTTTTTGAAATATGGGAGAGTGAGTTTACAACATCCAATCAGAAATTTTGAGGAAACAAATCAAAACTAGGAGTGTGAATAACTTTTGAATGCCAATACTCTAGCGATTACTTTTATTTTGAGTAATTACAGTGAGACCACTTTTCTTACTTAACGATTTTCATAAAATTTGACTATGGAGATAAATTATTTTTTGAAAGCTTCATTCTATAACTCAATTTAAATAATCTATCCCAAATATCTCAAGTATCATGTTAAAAGGAACTTACATTTTCACAATGAGTATCGAAGGTCCATATTTGCTATAAAAATCACATTTATACTTACTCATTTCATTAAAAAATGAGATAAATTAGTTTTTCTCTTAAGAATGGATTGAAACTTGGCATGAATCATAGAAAATAAACATATCTCTAACTTTTCATACTCACCATATATCTCAATACTCCTGGAAATTTGTCCATGGTAACAACTTACCATGTAGAAATGTTTATATTCTCAACAAGTAATATCAGGATATAAGCTTCTAAGGAAAAGAAATATATCCTAACCTCTAAATGTATGAACCTGAAAAATAAACACCTCAGAGTTCTAGTTGATATTCGAAAACATTTTTCACATGGTTATGGAACACATAGAATATTGATGAGCTCCAAATCTCATATATGTACCTAGATTTCACAAGGTCGGGTGAGAAACAAGAATGAATGGAATCAACCATGGGATGATTTCTTGACCTATCCATGAAACCCATATACACCCATGACACATCATATGTTTGAATGACCTCATGACATAGTGCAATAATCTTATGATGACTCAAATCATGATTACGCCTAACATACAAGCACCAAGACAACATTGAACTTCACCAAACATTATGAACTTCATAATTGACATCTAAATAACATCGGCAAGCCCGTTGGGTTATGGGACTGGGGATAAAACACCATGAATTTTCATGGAGGTCATGGGTTTTGACATCATATGATAAAAGCCCTAATGCAATAGTTTCCAATAATTATCCCCTTGATCGCTATAATGTCTAATGTGTTTAATTATTTGATCTTCTCAAAATATGAATGAAAAAGTGCAACCAACAACCGAGACTCAAACCCCGATGTCGGTCAACAACTCACGTGAATGTGTGTGGGGACTATAGGAGGATCAATGACAAGATCTAGTAGTGTGAGCTTTGATGGTCAGTTGCGAAATGAAGAATTAATCTTGATAAAGAAAACTAAACATCAAAGGAAATTTAAACTATGATTTTGAAGTATTAAATTAACTAAGCTAATACTAACAAACAATGGAAGAAAATAATAGAAACAAATCACAAAAGTAAATATTACAGTTTAAACAACAATTTTCTTCTATTCTAAATATTTAAAACAATGCTTCTAACTAATAACTAAACAAGAGAAATAACAAGTGTGGTAGTTATTTACTATGTAAGTATGTGAATCTAGATCTAAAAAAACTAAACTAATTTAATGTAGAAACCTCCTTTTAATTCCCTACCTTCGAGGTAGAGAACAAATCCATAGGAAGAGAGAGAAGAGGATCCCATCACTTCCCTATTAATGATTCAAAGGGAAAGCTTTCTAATGAATTTTATCTATTTGTAATTGCTTGATTAATGAAATGAATAATTTTACTACTCTATTTGATATGATTTAAAATGATAAATTTAACAGAAAAATGAAGTAAACAAAACAATAATCCAACTTGGATTCACATAATAGAGTAAATCCAACTATGTATCTATTCTTGTCCCCTCAGTTTATCCTTTCTTTCTCTATGTGTCCATATGAGTCCAAGGAATTGGGAATGCAAAGGAAAAAGTAGGAGAAAGTGCTTGAGAATGGCAGCTTGAAGGTAGTATGGTTGCAATGTAAGTAGAAAAGAGATAACACAAGTGAACATGAGCTTGGCTATGCAATTTATAGCAGGATTGTGGCAGCAATACTATGCAAGATACACAAAATTCTTAGGCCCTTTAATTGAATACAAGCATTGAATATATAGGAATTGGCTGGGATGTTCCTTCATGCACAAGGCAGCCTTGGAGTGCCAAATCATTAGGTGAGGATGAAGTTAAAACTAATTAAATCTATTTAAAAATAGAAGAGGGGAGCAATACCAAACAATCAAGCCTATTTTTAGGAAATTTGGTTCTACAAACACGTCCTAGAAGTCAAGTTAAGTGAAAACCATTTTTTCGACAAGATGGATGTGGTTTCAAAAATATCAATGGAAAATAATCTCTCTCAATGAATGTTTACTTTACACGCTTACTTTGGTGGCCGATGACTATTGTCTTTGAGCGCTATTATGCATGCCGAATAAAAGAGGTTTTGCTCCCTTTAGTATACGCCTTTTGGCGTAATGACATCAACCTTTCAAAAGTGAAGGAAAAGTCGGTAGAGGAAGTGAACTTGGAAAATCTTCAGCTTATGTTATCTATTGGCATTATAGATCCTCCATCGTTCTCCTTCGAGCACGATTATCATGTGTGATAGTATAATATTTTTATAAAGGAAAATATATTCACAAAAATTTGAAGTTTCCTTATGGAGACTAGAAGAAGATGAATTGGAGATCTGTGTTTTATAGTAATTACGATGTAAACAATAAAACAAAATTGAAAAATAAAGAGTCAAGGGCTTCATCATTAAGTGTAAAAAGGGAGAAAGAACAACAAAACAAGAAGTAATTCTACCATCACTTTCACGGTCTCAAATTAAATTGCTTCGTTGCAGTGCGAGACACATCAACTTCGAAAGAATTAAATTATGTAGGTAGGAGTTAATTCCATACACACACCTACAAAAGGCTCATTGACAACATTCACAAGGCATGCGAAATGAAAGAGGTTTCGCTCCCCTTTAGTATATGCCTTTCAACGTAATGACATCAACCTTGCGATCAAACAATTTCCCATGCTTGAACAAATCTTTCGTATAAGTAAGTATATTACATGTATTAAAAAATATATGTATAATTTATTATAATTTAGAAATAAAACCACTAAATTACTTAAGTAATCTAAACCAAATCAATAAATTAAAATCAAAACACTAAATTAAAATCACAAGTTTTTACAATAAACCTTGAATTTAAAAATTACGTATACATCGATTCAAAAAAAGGGACACTTAACTCTTATATCAATAATTATACATTGCTTAAATTTATCCCGGTAAAATAAGTTTAAAACACTACTATAAAAATTGAAAGCTATAAAATAGAATTCATCCTTTATAATATAAGTAAAAGTTAATTGTATTAATTTAAATTCAAATAATTATATATTTTACAATTTTATTCATCATGAAAAATTATTATGTAAATATTTTGTGGGGCACATGTTACTTTATTCAAACCATTACTTCTGGCTTAGCGAGATGGAACAATATATTAATATTAATATTAATATTAATATGCGAAAGTAGGGAAAGTGAAGAAAGCGTTGTCTTTCATTCTTATGACTTGATAATTTAAATGTCACACATTAGCTCATTCTTAGCAGTGAAAGTTTTAGTGATTGCCGCATTATCGTATAATACCTACGCTCACGTGGTTGGATATGATTCCAATACCTATGGCCATCCTTGATGGCGTGTACATTAGTGGGATAACAACAAAAATGGTGATCACAAAGATCCATATACGAGAGTTAAAATGGACATTGTTTCAAAAACATCATTTATTAATCTCAATCAACCAAAAAACTACAAAGAATGGGCTGCAATATTTATAGATATTGCATAGCCAAATACAAACAGAAGATTAAGTTGCACAGGTGAAACCAAGTTCCAAAATACACAAGCTTCCAATAACATCCGGGAAGCAACAATTAAATACAAACAAATATATTGTTCAAAACAATATAACAACATCTATGAAAGACAAATATGGTTTATGAACCATATAACAATACATAACAAAATATGGTTTATTTAATAACCATTATTATTTAATTAATAAAATTAATTAAATAATTATACTATGCATAATTAATTAGGATAATAATATTTTATCCTAACATTCCCCCCCTTAATTGTGCATTGTCTGAAGAGATGAGGAGAGAAACTCTCTGAACAACTCGAACTTGTCACGTGCAAGTGACTTTGTGAAAATATCTGCTCGTTGTTCAGCAGTTGGACAAAATTGAAGCTGGATGTTGTGCTTCAACACATGTTCGCGTATGAAATGAACTTGAACCTCAATGTGCTTTGTTCTCTCGTGAAAAACTGGATTGCGAACAAGTTTGAGTACACCTTCATTGTCAACATACATGGTGGTCGGTTTGTCCTGAGGTATTCCAAGTCCTTCCAGTATGTGACGTAGCCAAATCGCTTCACGAATAACTTCTCTGCACGTAACGATACTCGCTTCTGTGGAAGAGTGAGAAACAAAGTGTTGTTTCTTACTTCCCATGATATTGGTCCAGATCCCATAAAGAATACAAATCCTAAGTGGATTTTCTATCATCAATGTTACCTGCATGATCTGAATCCGAATATCCAGTCAAGAAGAAGTTTTCGTTCTTCTTGTATTCTAGACCAAGATCCTCTGATCCTTTGAGATATCTCAAAATGCGCTTTGCTGCTTTCCAATGACAAACTTTGGGTTCTTGCATGAACCTGGATAGATAGCTCACTGCAAAGCTGATATCTGGTCTAGTGTAGGTCAGGTAAATGAGACTCCCAATCAGCTGCCGATAGAGAGTGGCACTTACCTCAGGAGATGGATCTGAACGAGATAACTGTAATATGTTCTCCATGGGTGTAGCAATTGGTGTGCAATCCATCATCCTAAACTTCTCGAGCGTAGTCTTGGTATATTTCATCTGAGAAACAAAAATATGATTCTCTTTCTGCCACACTTCTAATCCAAGACAATAGTGCATCAGCCCGAGATCGGTCATGTCGAACGATCGATTAAGATCTTTCTTCGTTGCATCGATCATCCTCACTGAACTGCCAGTGATGACTAGATCATCGACATAGACAACAACAATCACCATCTCCCCCCCTTGCTTTTTGAGGTAGAGATTGGGATCGTATGGATTTCTAACAAATCCATGTTGTACGAGATGCTCATCAATCTTGATGTACCATGCCCAGGGGTGCCTGTTTGAGGCCATACAGAGATTTCCTGAGTCTGCATACCTTTGTTTCTTGACTAGGTACAACATATCCCTCAGGTTGAGTCATGTAGACTTCTTCTTGTAAATCTCCATTTAGGAAGGCACTTTTTACGTCCATTTGGTGAACTTTCCATCCAAACTGAGCAGCTAGAGCAAAGATCATCCTGATCATTTTGATCTTAGTTGTGGGAGCAAATGTCTCCTCATAGTCAATGCCTTCTTTTTTGTGCGCCCTTTTCTACAAGTCTTGCTTTGTATTTGTCCACTGTCCCATCTGCTTTGTACTTAGTTTTGAATATCCATCTGCATCCAATGGGTTTCTTCCCTGGTGGAAGATCAACAAGCTGCCAAGTGTTATTCTTCATCACTGATTGATATTCAGAATCCATGGCATCTTTCCAAGCTTTTGACTGTAGGGCTTCCTGGACTGTAGAGGGCTCATCTGATTCAATAACTCTACTCATCAAAGCAAAGTTAACTTCTTCTCTTGCTTTACTGTGAGTCCGTGGTCCAGGGGTGGATGTATCCGGTGGAGCATCCAATCTTGCATCTCGTAATGTACTTGTACACCATTTAGGCATACGTTGAACTATTCCCATGGGTTGTGGTTCTATTTGATCAACACCATCATCCCCATCATCACTTTCATCTTCTGAGGGAACATTAGCTTCAATTTTTACAATAGGTGAAAAATCTACATCTTGTGAGTCCGGAGGAGGAGTCTCTGCTTCCTTCTTCTCGAAAAACTCAACATCTCTGCTGGTGTAGACTTTTCTGGTCTTAGGATCCATCAATCTATACCCAAGAGTCTCTTCACTGTACCCAATGAAGATGAGTTTTTGTGACTTCATGTCCAATTTCTTTTTATTCTATTTGGGTATGTGCATGCTTGCTTTGCACCGAATACTCTGAGGTGTGCAATGGATGGTTTCCTTTTTGACCATGCTTCTTGTGGTGTAATTCCATCAAGAGCAGTTGTGGGTGCTCTATTCAACAAATACACTGTTGTTTTTGCTGCTTCTGCCCAAAATGTCTTTGCAAGTCCGGAATCATCGATCATGCATCACACCATTTCCATGATAGTATGATTTCTTCTCTCAACAACACCATTTTTCTATGGTGTGTGTGGAGGAGGCATTTGTCGACGAATCCCGTGAGTTTGTAGGTAGTCTCTGAACTCATCACTGGTGAATTCCCCCCCTCGATCTGAGCGGAGAGTTCTGATGTGACGACCAGTTTCTTTCTCAACTGCTACTTTGAACTTTTTGAAGGTTTCAAATGCTTCACTTTTCTTGTGAAGACAAAAATCCACATTTTCCTCGAATAGTCATCAACACAAAGCATGAAGTACTGGAACCCAGAATGACTTGGCTGCATCGGACCGCAAAGATCGGTATGAACCAGTCAAGTTTACCATGAGCTCGAAAAGTACTCTTTTGGAATGAAGCTCTATGTTGTTTTCCTGCTAGGAAGTGAGGACACTTGTCTGTATCCTTCTGAAGAGAAGGTAGCCCATGTACCATATTATGCCGAAAAAGTGTTTCGAGATATTTGAAACTAACATGACCAAATCTCCGATGCCACAACTATGCTGAGGTGGAATTTTTAGCCACAAGTGCTTGATCATCTCTATAAACAAAATCAAGTTGGAACATGCGTCCCACATTGGAGGCTTTTGCAATTATTTTCGAGCCTCTTGATTTATCTCGAATCAAACACGTTTTCTTGCCGGATTGACTATCAAAGTCAATTTTTAGGTTGTGATCTAGGAGTTGACTAACTGAAAGAAGATTCTTTGTCAACCTGTGGACATATAGACATCCGATAGTCTATTTTGCGTGAACCAAGGGGTAGAGATGTTCCCAATCCCCGAACTGTATATGAAGAATCATCTCCCAACGAAACATGATTTTTCGATGGCGTGTCCTCATTGAAATAAACCAGTCTCTGTGGCTGGTCATGTGTCGAGTGGCTCCCAATCAACATACCAGACATCACTAGATGACATGGATGGTTCACTTAATCGAGCAGTGAACAAGAAGTCTTCATTATCTCGATCTTTTCTTGTTGCTCAAGCAATATTACCTCATTGGTGGGGTCTTCTTTTCCAGTTCCCCTTTTTACCCCGTGATAGTTGTTAGAATGTCCCTTGTAAGATTGTTGTTGTTGTGGTCCGAGTTGCTTGATGAACCTTTCTTATAAGTGTTATACCAACAATCTTTTAAGTCATGTCCTCTTTGCAAATTGGACATGCTTCTTCGTTGATTGTCCCCATGATATCGATTTTGATGTTGGGACTTCGATAGGATTTAGGTTTTCCTTTACCTTTCCTTTCCATTTTTGATGTGAAGATAAAGTGCCTGCTCCTCTTCATCATCCTTATTGTGCATTGCTTCCTCTTGTGCAGCAAAGAGGTTTACTAGCTTGTCAAAACTAATTGTCAGTATCTCGACAAGTTTAGAGTTGTGACAAAAATGTGGTAAGAAGAAGGAGAGCTCTCGTAACAATGGGAATGAGAGATTCATCTTTGACCTCTTCTCCTAGGCTAGAAGTGAAGCCCTCAACTCTCGTGCAACTCTTCTTAAGAAAGCTTCAATTTTCTCATTCTCGCTTGAACTTCAATGTATGTAATCGACTCTGCAAATTTAGTATGACATTCTTGTTCTTGGCCTCATATATTGTGCTCAGCTTATCCCATGCTTCTTTTGTTGTTGTGGCATCTCGAATGTGGGCTTGCACATCATCGGACACTCCAAACAAGATGATGAGTTTTGCTTTCGATCCGCTTCTATCAAACGCCATCATTGTTGTGTTGTATCGCTTGTTGATCTCGGTTAGAGTACCATTCACAAATAGCAGATTTCTTCAAACTCAAGTTGTGTCTTTATTTTTGTCTTCCATACAAAGATAGTTGCTTCCTCTGAGCAATTGTGAATCGAAGAAAAAATTTGGGGGCATTGGTGCCCATTTTGCAGAGATCACTGACAGGGTTTGGCTCTTATCACTCTAGGTATTAGGTCTCCCAATCTATATACCGTCAGTCCGATATACCGAACCTTTCTATATACGCGCCCTTCCGATATACCCATCGGTACGTGGAAGAAGCTCGCCCTTTCTATATACCCGATGCGTGAAAGAGGCGTTAACGTACGTGAAAGAATTCAATACGTGGTACCAAGACAGTACTGATGGGGTCTGTGTGATTATTGACACCGGCTCAAAGAAATATCCTCATACGCGTGCGTAACTTCGCTATATACTTGGATAATTTCTCAGTCTGGATTTATGTCGTGCAATCGTTCACAAGACGGATGGGATGGTTCATAGTGTGTGCATTGTGACCTTATTACTCCCCGTCGATTTAAAGGGACGATGCCCAGATGACGTTGTTGCAGCTATATTAGGCATTAAGTGTAGTAGTATTCATGATGGCTTTACCCGTAAGTGCTTCCCAGAGGCACCGTATATACCGAAACGCTACTGAATGAGATCTAGGATCTCGTGAGTGTTACAGAACCAATTTTTTTATTGTTTTTATTACAATTTTGCTAGTTTTTGAGTAGTTACAAAGTTTGCAGTTGACTATGGCAACCTGCAAATTAGTACAATATGCAACAGTATACAATTTACATTCAAAAAATTAGAAAATTTGAATGGCAGGAAAATTTTGTTTCGCGGGTCCTGGTGGCCTCTCTGAGCCCAATACGACCCAAAATGCTAAAAATTGCAAAAAAATAGCTGAAAATGCAATTTTTAGATGGGTCTCCTTTTGCAAAAAAATGTCCAAATGAAAAACCAGGCCGAATGGGAGAAATTTTTTTTTACCCTAAATTAGGGATTTCTCCGCTAAATTTAGTTAGTTATAACTAAATTTGAATTTTCGCTAAAGTTAGTGGTTCCACTAAATTTTCCGCCAAATTTGGTAGTGGGTGAGGGAGGGGGATTTGACCCCTTGACCTCTCTTGATGGGAAGTGTCTTACAAAAGTTATGCTAGCCACTTGGGCGGCTAAGCTAAACAAGTATATATAAAGAGAAAATTATAATTAAACACTTCCAAACTGTAAAACCATACCTCTTCATAAAACCACGGTTTTGGAAAGCTGGTTTTGAGCAAAATTCCAGCAAAGAGAAAAAATGATAGGCAGTTTTGGCGAGAATGAAGGTGGTTTTGACTGTGTATGGCGCCTTAGATCATTTTTCTTCCTTCCTTTGAGCTTGTAATCTCTTCCTTGGTGAATTTTATCCGCCTCAACCTTAATAGCAATGAATAAAGGTGTTTTGAGGAATTTTGTGGTGGTTTTGAGGAATTTGATGGTGGTATTGCAAGGGATGGGGCTGGGAAGTTGCAGAGGCAACTCTGGCTCTCTTTTTCTTACACAAGCTTCTCCAATGCTCCTCAAGCTCTGCTGCAATCCTCCAATATCCTTCAACCTGCTCTGAAACCAAATGAAGATTGAATAGGGACGGAAGCCTGATTAGTTTTATTAATCTCAATCAACCAAAAAACTACAGAGAATGGGCTGCAATATTTATAGATATTGCATGAACCAAATACAAACAGAAGATTAAGTTGCACAGGTGAAACCAAGTTCCAAAATACACAAGCTTCCAATAACATCCTGGGAAGCAACAATTAAATACAAACAAATATATTGTTCAAAACAATATAACAACATCTATGAAAGACAAATATGGTTTATGAACCATATAACAATACATAACAAAATATGGTTTATTTAATAACCATTATTATTTAATTAATAAAATTAATTAAATAATTATACTATGCATAATTAATTAGGATAATAATATTTTATCCTTTCTTCCGGACAATATTCCATCAAAACTGATAAACATTTATCTTTACGGACAATATTCCATTGTGTTTATCTTAACAAATGAAAAACCTTCATATAATAAAATAATTTGACACCATAGAAATTAAATGTGAAAATAACAAAGCCTATTTTCACCATATTTTTCAAAACTTTGCATTTCTTTCACATTTGTGAAAGGGACAATTGTTAGTTTATTAAACTATGATTAAGTTAATGACATTAACTAAGAAACCCCTCCACATGACTAAAAATATGCGGTAAAACAATATTTTAAGCTCGATACTATTTTTATTAAGTTAACTCATCTTAATCAATACTTATTTCATTGTATCGATGTACCTCCTTAAAATATGCTCACCTTGTTTTCTTCTCGATATGGACAATATTGTAATCAAATCGTCTAGATATATTTCTAAAATTTTCACCACTATGTAGACACCTAAAATATGACATTGTGTATTATAAACCTCTGGAATCATCTTGTAATTACTTCACGTAACATTACGAACATTTTCGATGTCTAACGACCACTTTTGGTATATTACTGCTATTTTATGACCTTTAATGACATTTTACGACATTGTCACGAGAATAAAATTCTATCATCCCCATAATTCCCCTAATTACCTATATCACTCACACATGGTCTAGAATTATTAAATATTCATACTATAAACCCTATTACACTCATATCCCATTCCTAGGATTAATTAATTAATCTTATGACCACTCTTTTTTTTATTATTGGCAAATAGTTTTTTGAAAGGGACTATACCCTTGTACACCAAGGCTCAGAAGCCAGAATTGAAAGTTAAAGCACAAGAGATGGATCAAAATCCAGATAGAACAATTAAGCCCGACAATGAGAAAACATACTGCAAAGTAAAAACCAACAACCGACAAAAGCAAAGAAAAACAACAATAGAAGTAAACAAATAAACAACAATGGCATATCAACACCATTGGAAGCAAACTGCTATCCGGCTAAGAAAAATGAGACCGATGAAACCCAGCCAGCCAATAGCAGATATGAGAATCATCCAGGGGAAGAGTTACCCTTCAGAGTGGTAGATTTTTTCTTTTTGTTGACCGTAACCCACCCTGATGGAGCCTTCGCGGTTGGAGAAGAAGACAAAGGAGGAGTATTTTCCTTAGTCGCATTTGTCCCATTTATAACAGCCATGTTGTTATTCTGAGAGAGATATTTATCATTTTCCATGCTGCCCTCAACTGCTTGTGTATTTTTCATGTTGCTAACAATCCGAGTTTCGGATAAAGGGGTTTTCGTTGACACTGATTCATCTACTTCTTTAGATTCAAGATCCTTTCTATCCACAAAAATCAGGTGCTCCGGGAGTGCGTCTTTCCACCAGTTGCGCTTCTCATGTTGACGTTTTTCCATCCCACAAGCAGTAGAGGTGTGTCCTAATCCAAAACACCTTCTACATCGGAAAGGTAGACCTTCATAATCAAGAGTTTGTGACCAAGTTCTATTTTGCACTCGAAGGTCTATGGTAGCAGGAAGATTTTTATCAGTGTCAAGTTCCACCAGGATCCGGGCATAGGTAGTGTGAGTGTAATTAGTTGTTTGAGAATCAATGTGGAGTGTAGTACCCAAGGTATTGCCAATGGTTGTCAGACATTCATGACTCCAGAATTGGAGAGGTAAATGGGGCGTCCCTGGATCAAACGAGGTTTCATGAGAATGAATCGTGTGCGCAAAGTTAAAGGATGGGAACCAAGGTTTCATGATTAGATATTTTGACTCGCAGGTCCAGAGCTTGGAAGCAATGATGTCTTTATCAGCAATTGAAGAGAAAACCATAATGAAAATGCCTTTAGCACATGGATATAATTCTATCTTACCAGTTAAAGATGGAGTCCAATGCTTGGAGATCCACGCGTGAAGAACAGGAAGGCTGGGCCATAAACCCCCGAATCTACAAATCAGAGCATGCTCTTTGTAGTAGATCTCAGATGAAATGACCTCATCCCCAAATGTAATACATGGGGTAATGTCTGCAGGTTTCATGGAGGATTCCTTGCTTTTTAAGACGTCTTTGAAGGAAGTTTCAAGAGATCCGCGCCTAAACTCATCACCCAGCAATGGAAGAACAGGTAGATCTCCCTGTTCCAGCACACCACGATCCTCGCCTTTCCCAGGAACACCCCCAGATGGTGATTGAATAAGGCTAGGGTTTGCAGGACCGTCCAAGCGAACAGTCGCAGCATTGGTAAAGGCGAGGTCGATCCACGACCAAGGAACCCCGAAGTTATTCGAGCCTCCACCGTCTTAAAGAAAGCCTCAGCTACATGCACGTGGATCAACAGGGTTCGCAGGCTTGCGTGTAGAGAGAGCAAGGGCGCACGTAGACACCATAAGGGCACATCTTATGACCACTCTTATTATTCTTTCCCATCCCATTAGTTAATTTTATTAGTTATTTTCATATTAAAAGAAATAATAAATCGTACACATCCATTTACACCTCACCTCTTATCCACTTTTACTTCACTATTTAACATCTCAAGTTAACTAGTGAAAAACTAATCAATTAAATTAAACTTACTAAATATGTGCAAGACGACAAGTTTATATTAAGTTAAATCATACATTTGAGTTAACTAAGCATATCCTTTAAAGCATGAAATTCCAAAATTAAAGAAAATATCCTCATAGCTAAAACATATGTCACTTTTTTTGGGTGAATAAAACAAAAGACATGAATTTAATATTTCAATACAAAAACTAAAAATATTCAAAATACATACCACCTTTGCCAACTTATCGAAAACTCACTCAATCAAGCTCAAAGCAACAACGTATCTTACAATCAAGTTGGAAACTCAAAAAAATATCTCCAATCATGCTTTAGTTAGCTTCAAATCAAACAAAATTAATCACATAAATCAAGTATTTTGGATTATCTTCCCTCATATATAAATAAACACTCATTCCTCTCCATTTTTCATCTTTGGAAGCTTTAAAATTTTCAACGTTATTGTGTCGAATTGCCATTTAATTGCATACATGTCGCTACGTTGTTAAATTAATCACGAATCTATTAATCAAAATTCTTCATTCAATCACTTTTATCATAGATGAAATATACATCCATTTAGAACATCTTTGGTGGATTCACATACATTTTATCATTGAGATTCAACAAGCTCGGTGCTTCATTTCAAACTTTAGCAATCTCATTTGAGGTTACAAGGAGATATGAAGGAAGGATCAAGTTTGCACTATTCGTTGGTTTCTTTTATTGTGTATTATTTATTTTTACACATTGATGGCATGCCTGAGTGGGACACCCCCTTAGCATGTAATCTAGACTCGATTCAAAGCATCCAAATGCTTCACTAGGGAAAATCATGCAGTCCACCACACTTCTTTATCATCCGTTCACTATTTTACACATGTCTACTATCTTTAAAACATAATTACTTTGTAACCAAATTTTAAAGAGGATAAAATTTAGACAACCTAAAATATCACATTACACATTCGAAAACTCTAAAATTGTCCCATAATTACTTGAGGGTACATTACGATCATTTTCGACCACTTTTGGTAAATTTTACTATTTTCCGATCTTTAATGACATTTTACAACACTATCCTAGAAATAACGTTCTATCATCCTCGTAATTCCTTAATTACCTCTATCATTCACACATGGTCTCAAATTATTAAATACTCACACTATGAACCTTATTACACTCATATCCCATTTCTAGGTAATTAATTAATCATATCACTATTATCATTCATCCCTTATCTCATTAGTTATTTTTATTCGCTAATTTCATATTAAAATAATTACATAAATCCTACAAATATCCATTTCCACCTCACCTCTTATCCACTTTCACTTCACTAATTAACATCTCAAGTTAACTAGAGAAAAACAAATCAATTAAATATAAAATCATTAAATATGTGTAAGATGACAAATTTAGATTCAATAAAATTATGCATTTGAGTTAACTAAACATATCCCATAAAGCATGACATTCAAAAATTAAAGAAAATCTCCTCAAAGCTAAAACTCACGTCACTTTTTGGGTGAATAAAACAAAATACATGAATTTAATATTTCAATGCAAAAGCTAAAAATATTCAAAATACATGCCACCTTTGCCAACTCAATGATAACTCACTCAATCACTCTTAAAAATGTTTATCTTGTGATCAAGTTGGAAACTTAAACAAATCTCTCGACCATGCTTTAGTTAGCTTTAGATCGAGACATACCAATCACACAAATCAAGGATTTGGGATTCTCTTCCCTCATCTATAAATAAGAACTCATTCCTATCAATTTTTCACCTTTAGAAGCTTCTAAATTGATATCGTTATTATTTTGAATTTCCCTTCAATTTTACCCTTTGTTAAGTTGTGCGATTGATCAAAACCTATCAAGTAAAAATTATTCATTCAATTACTTTGTTCGTAGCTGAAATCTACTTTGATTTGGAACATCTTTAGATCATCCACATACTTTTGATAATTGAGATTCAAAAATATTAGTGATTCATTTCAAGCTTCAGTACACTCATCTAAGGTTGCAAGGAGATATGAAGAAAGGATCAAATTCATAATTTTGTGTTGGTTTTTTCTATTGTCTAGTATTTCTTTGTATACATTTAAAGCACATCTCGGTGGGATTCCCCATAAATTTTCATATTTTTAATCATATTTTAGTAGGATTAAATTCTTTTTCATGTTCTTCTTAGTATTTTAGGTCACTAACCAATTTGTAGGTGTTTTCATGCCTAAATTTGAGCATAGTTTGTAAAATTATCAATAATTTGGTCATATTTTTATATTTTTGTGCGATTATAGGTGACTTGCATCTCCATCATCTTCTCTTCAATAGCATATCTCACGATCTACTCTAGCATTCAACTCGTGCGTTTCCTTCACCATATATGTGTATCCATCGAAGTTCTTTGTGCTACCATTACATCCAGTGCACTAGAATTTAAACTTCTAGTTTGTAATACAATGGTCGTGTTTCCATCATGCTAAGTGCTTCTATATTATGATTCTTTATGCTAGCATAATTTTAAATCTATTTTAAACATGTTGTCCATAATTGTGTTTATGTGTGATTGCTTGCATTTCTTTAAAACTATGTGCACTACCATTATGAAGAGGTGTGTTTCCGTTGGAATCGGGTGCATTAATGTTCATTTCAAGTGTGTTTGTGCTATATTTAGGTGTGCTACCATGTTCATAATGTGTGTTTTAGTCTGTGTTTCCATTATATGTAAATATTACTTCTTTTAACCAAATTCCGAATTTCATTTTTTTGTGTGTTCTATATGCAATTTTAATTTTGTTCTACATGTTTATTTACAAACTAACATATATTTAAAGTTTTAATTCATGATTATTTCCTTTTTCTTCACACTATTTTTTTATCCAAAACCTTGTATGCTCTTATCTCCTATCCTTAGGATGATCTTGAGAATCAAAAGTGGTCGAGGTCCCTTTCTTCATTGTTTTTCTAATCCTCTTTTTAGTCTTTTCGATTTGGAGGTCAATTCGATAGATGGAGTTTACAAAACTTCTTGATATCATCATAGTACGGTAGTGGACTACGAGATATTTTTGTATCCTATAAGAACATGAAAAAAAAACTCGGTTGGAGCAATATACTACCCACGAAGATGTCGGTTAAAAGAGCTAAATTGGGGGCTACTTGGTGAATCACACTGTGGCACATGGCAAAAGAAAATCAGGCTAAAGTGAAATTTTTGGTTTTGTGACTCCAGTCTTGAATGCTCAATTTTGGATGCGTGAGCCCTAATATTAGCTATATGGTGCCCCTTAGCTAGGGTCTACACATTGTTTTATCGAGAGAGGTACCTTCTTCTGCCATTATTCATGATTTTGCCACCGATCGATTAGAGGATTTGCCACATGGTGGGTCCTCAATCCACCACATGGCCTACCACTATAGCCTTTGTTTTCAAGTCAAGCACTATGCGCGCCAAAACCTCATTCGGTAAATGAATCGACGCTTACCCAAAGCGCACAACTACCAAGTCCATCCTTGTGTTTTCTTATCAAGATGTTAGCATGCATAATTTTCATAATAATTAACCAAGTTTTCATTCAAATATAAATAACTATTCCATTCAACTCAATTTTGAAACACATATAATAAGGAAACATATCATATTAAATAATAACCAAGATTAGTTGCACTATAACACCATATTCAGACATGTCAACAATCAAGATCCATCCATAATTTTCCATTAATAAACATAATTCATTACATAATGGAAGATGAATACAAAACCATGTCAATATACCTATGCATTGGATCATGCACACAAGTATCAATAAAAACAATATGTATTCACTATAACATAACAAAGTTCAAGAAATATGCACTCAAAACTATTACAACAATGACATATATATATAGCGGTGGGGACTTTCTCTTCACCAACCATGCACCCTCTTATTAATAGGCATGCCCAAAAATAGACTACATACATGCTTTTACAAAATAACTAATAATATATCATCCTATAAATAATAATGTATTTAATCCTAATATTAGCCCTATCCATGTGTTTAATTTAATCCAAGATCTGCATGTGTTTTCCCCCAAAATAGACTTTACTTAACCAAAAAGTCAATATTCTTTTCTTCATTACAGTGACCAACACTCCAAGTCTATTTTTAGCCTATCCTTGGAAAATGGTTAAGTCCTTGACCTTCTTTGTCTATATATACTGATCCCGTGCATAACATTGTTTCCTTCCATGAGTGCCCACCTTCATGCTATCCAAAATCCTCTGCACGCGTACATTACTTATGCATTTCAATCTTCTCCTTAGCATTTTCCTTACCAACATTACCCCAAACTAGGTATGTTTTTCTGTCCTCGGCAACACCGACTACAAAGGATTGTTCTCAAAGAATTCTTGAATTCAACTAATTCCTTGAAGAATGAGCGGGTGAGAATATGGATTACGTTTGAAATTTAAAGAATGAATAATTTAACCTTCTAGATTGGATTTTGGCATAATATGGCTTATGGATGAAGGAATGAATAATTTAACCTTCTAGATTGTATTTTGGGCCTACCATTACTCAAATTGGTACACATTTTGAAATTTGGTCCACAATTCACTTTAGTGACCATGAATCAACTCTATGATTCTTATTTACTTCTTATTGAAATGAGGTCCTCAATTTTTTGGTAGAGTATTTCTCCATGAATGGGATTCCTATCATATGACCAAAATGAGGTGATTGTAATGTGCCTCCTCCTTAAGGTTTGATCACACTACTAGGTGTTGAATGAGTTTTTAAGAACACTACACCAAGTGAATTGCATTAAGTGGTGAGATTAAATGTCATTATTAAAAATAGGGTGCTCTATATGAAGATCATCCCCTCACCTTTCATGGATCTAAAATCATCCTTTGATGGAATCAAATTCATGTTTCTTGTAAACATATTTTCTCATATATCTCTCATGGAGATAAATGATGACTTAATACTTCACACATGATGGTCCTAGATACCTCGGTGGCATGACTAAATCATTTTAGCTTGTTCTTTGAAGGATTTGGGTAAAAATGATAGTGCTGACATGATTATCATTAAGTCATTTCTTGAGCTCCACATTTCAACTTTGAACATGATGAATCCTTTACAATTCAATTTCTTGACCAAGATGACACCTGGGTGGATGCATGCTCAAGGTACCTGGACACCTTTTTCTCAAGTTATTGCTCATGGAAATGGGTTTATTCCTCTGAGATGGGGATGAATCCTTGAATGATATTTGAGTATGAGTTACATTTTCTTGACCTCCATACTTCTTGAAACACATAAAATAAATTTTTATGATAACTGAAACTATTTGAAAAATCTAATTCTACTTGAAACTTAAATTTTGGGTCCTATTTCATTTTTAAAGTTTGGGAGGAAAGCTCTGAAAATTTTGATGTACCTCAAGAATAATTTGAGCCTTAAATCAATATTGATTGTTCTACTTTTTAGAGTATTATAATATCTTTATGATTAATTTCTTTATCACAACTCTTTACGTAACTCCTGGAATCATCCAGGAGAAGTCACCTTTCACCGTTTTAGCTTTCATTCCTAGATCAAAACCCAATCTTAAACAAATTGCTCTTGAATGAGATTTCACTTCCTAAAATTTCCTAAATTTACCTTAACATCTTCAATTTTATTTGAAATCACGCTCATATTCTTTATATTTTCTCTAAACACTTTAAGAGGGTGTTGATTAGCTACATAAAGACCTTTTAGGCTTTCGACAAAAGTAGTCTCTCATCAATACTAAATGAGTTGATTAATCACCTTGAACATTATTCCCTGTACACTAAAACACATTAAATGATATTATTAGGACTATCCTTCAAGACAAGGTAAAGGTTCAAATGATGATAGGATAGCCATAGGAAGGATACACGATGTTTGAGAAGACTTATTTTCAATTAAGGGCTTAGTTGTCATGCTTCAAAATGTTCAATTTTCATGCTAGTAATTTTGGAAATTATGGATCTAATAAAGCACCCTCTTGGAGAGTTTATGAAAGATCCTAAGCATCCAAAAATTTTGTAGGGTAATCCTAGAAGTGTTGGTGGTAATTTAGGAATATTTAGGAAAGGTTTTCTCATTCAAGGACTATCTTCTTAACAACGGGTTTTCTAGGTGTAGGGAACAAACACTCTAATGGTGAAACCTAACTTCTCCAAAAGATTCCAGGAGATATGTAAGGAGTTAGGAGGAGAAAAATAGGAATTGGAAAGCTATGTAAATCCTCTACATGTTGGAGACATCCATTTTTATCTAAGGCTTGAAGGTTTCATGAAGAATTTTAAAACATTGTGGCTGCCCCTTTTGGTTCTAGAAAAAAATGGACCTAAATTTTTAGGTTCAGGAAAAATAAAGTCTTGAAAGTTGTTCCATTGATCTTAGAATGTTTTTTTCCATTAATATTATGATATTTCCAATCATGGTCAAAAAAGTGATTGGAATTTGAGACCAACATGAAATAACACCTCAAAATTCACTTCTAAGCTCTTTCACCACATGGAACACTTCAAGGGCATCCCTACCAACATGCTCAAGTACTCACAACCATAAGTAACATGGAGAAAACCTCATAAGCATTTCTTGTTTTAACTTCAATCAGGCTAGATCATACAGTACCTCTACAATCCTCTTTATATAACTTCAACTCAAAATACAACCTCCCCAATCCAACTTTCTCCTTTCCCTTGTTTTCAAGTAGGTCTAGTTAGGGCTTAAAAGAAAAATTAAGGGTTTAATGAATTACCACCTATTTCATCCTTACATCCACCTTTCAACACATCCATACAACTTACTCAAGCACACTTCAATTCTCTATTACTCATTTATCCACCATCTTTACGTATTTTCAACTTTTGTGTTTTTAAGACTCCTTATTTGCTCAAGCTCTAGAAAATCTTCTCAACTTTGATTTTTACCTTCACCATTACTTTTACTCAATATTATTTTCACTCACCTCATTATGCTCATCCATCTCCTAATCGCTAATGCAAATCACTCAACACTTCCTCTTTCACTTAAGGCTTTCCATATAAACCATTATTCTCTCTAGGATTATTTATGAAACAGTGGGATAGTCAATAGGTCTTCTTGATTAAATTTGTATAAGGGTTTTCCCCTATATTTCAATGATTGAAAACATTACAAAACCACTCCCTCAATGATAAATACACATTTTTTTATGATTTTCTTTCCTAAGACACTTGACAGTCACAAGAAACAAATATGATTGTACATTTCTTCCTTTACCTACTAACTACTCAATACTTTGTCCTTATGCCTTGATTTTATGAGTTCTTAATGTCCTTAAGCCTTCCTCCAAATTTTCAAAGGCTCTACCAACTTCAAACACATGGAATAAAGAATATTTTTCTAAAAGTAGATATTTCCTAGCCCTCAATTGGGCATTAACACTACTAAATTATATTTACACATTCCTTTACTTTGTTATTCTTATTCTAACTGTACTAGGGATTTTGAAACTCTTGGTATTCTTATTACCTTCCTCCACACTAGGCCCTTAAGCCAAGAAAAGTGTTAAATTTTACGGTGAATTTTCTACTCTAAGCCCTTAAGACCGGGCACACATAATTAGGATTGTGAACATAAACTTAATTTAAGAAATCCTCCTTTAGATGGCTTATTACCTTTTCTTGACTTTTACAACACAATTTCCTTGTAATCAATGCCCTGAAATAGACTCAAGGATTCCATCGAATCATTATTTTCATGCTACATACTACTAAACTTCTAAAACAAGGTACAATTTGGTCTAAGTAATTCTTTCTATCTATTTTCCATTCTGTGAACACTGTGAAGGTTCTATGAAGCCTTGAACACCATTATAGATAAGAAGAAAATACAAAACAATATATTTGCACATGAAAATGTCTTGAAAAATAGTCTCTAACCTTCAACTATGATATCTTAGTCTGAGAGTACTGTGTCACTTAACACCTAAGCCTATAACATACCTAGAGCTAGTTCAAATATTCAAATTATACATTTGGAGGGAAATTCCCTATTGTTTCCTATGGAGTCCAAATGGACTTGTTTAAGGTATGACCATCTCAAGTGGACCAAAGATACCCTAGTCACCTAAGAAGGACAAAATGTATTATCAAACAGATGTTCCTACATCTCCGGAGGAAGGATGCACAAAGTGATTGAGAAGACTTATTTTCAATTAAGGGATTAGTTTTCATGCTTCAAAATTTTCAATTTCCATGCTAGTAAATTTGGCCATTCTAGATCTATTAAAATACCCTTTCATGAGAGTTTAGGAAAGATCTTAAGCATCCAAAGGTGACATCAGTGAATCTTAGAAGTTTGAATGTAATGTAGGAAGATTTAGGAAAGGTTTGATCATTCAAGGACTATCCGCTCAACATCGGGTTTTCTAGGTGTGGGAAAAACACTCTAATGGTGAAACCTAACTTCTCTAGAAGATTCTAGGAGCTCTGCAAGAAGTTAGAAGAAAAAAATCATAATTAGAAAGCTTCGCAAATCCTCTACATGTTGGAGACATCCATTTTCTCTAAGGCTTGAAAGTGTCATGAAGAATTTCAAAATAGTTAGCTACCCATTTTTGTTACAAACTAACAATTCACCAATGTAACACTTCATGACACCAAAACAAGGCAAAACCAACCAAACTTCTTGATTCTTGATGATTGACACCTCATGTTGACTCATATGCCACCTAGACACCCTTTTCCACCAATGCAACTTGACATCAATGACAACACCAATGACACTATGTCCAACACGTGTTTTGATTTGTTATGTTTTATAAGGAATTTCATGAGTGCATATATTTGAGCAGCCATTGTTTCCTTTTAGAGTTTTGACATTTTCAAAATCTAATTTTGACACATCTAACACTCCTACAATTGTCAGCTAAACAATCCAATAGGCCCTAAAACCTAAATAATGACTATATTCATTGATATCAATTGTAGAATTTAAACGCTAAAATATTTAGGCTAAATATTGAAATCCTTAAAATTACCTATGTATTGACTAGATTAGATTATAAAAACTATCTCCTAATCCCCACTCATGATTGTGAGACTAGTTCCATAAGGTGCAGAGTAACCCTAATTTCTTATATTTACTAAAATAAATTTAAAGCATAAGTTTTCTTATACTTAAAAATTGATTTTTATAAATAGAAACATTCCAAAAAAATATATAATGCCTATACTATGTGGAATGCGTATGTGTTCTATCTATTATGCCCTAAACCAAGAATTTATAAGCTTGGATTTACTTTGGTTTCCCAAACCCGCACCTTAGACTGCAAACAATACAAAAACATGCATGTTTTTAAAAATATGCAAATACTCATCTTTCCCCATGTTAAATCCTACAAAACGTTTTCTATCTTTCTTAAAAATTTACCTACAACATCAAGAAAACTATCCTCTTTCTAAATATGTATATTTTGTATTTTTTTACTATTATAAGGTTTCTATTTATATTTATTTCAAACTATGTCTTTTATACCTCTAATTTTAGTGATTGTAAACCCTTATCTTTTTCCATGTATCGTTTTTGCACTTCTCCAAATTGAATAATTTTTTTATGGGTCCAAACTAGGACTAATTCTATACATATTAAAAAATCTAATTTTCAATATTTTTTGAGGTAGTTAGGGGGCATGGTTAGAGCTGTTATTTTTCAAAATTTAAAATGTTTGTACTTGAAAAATCATTAAAAAAATACTCGCTAAAAATATATAAAACATATAGCCCAAACTAGATGCTCCTATCTATCTTTCTACCAAAGGGTTTTCAAAAATATTAAATAGTGCTAAAAAAATGGTGGGGGGCACGAACAAACTGTCTACTATGTTTTTTAACAAAAACAAGATCACATGTTGGTATTTTAGTTCTTTAACCCACTTAAACTTATCCTTTTTAAAAAAAATTACTATCTTAGAAATTAGACTCAAAATGCTACGATTCATGTTCTTATAACATCTTCCAATTTTGAGTGTAACTATTTCAAATAACTCATAGAAGTTGAAGATTTTTATTTTTTAGAAAAAAGTGTCCACTTAAGACCCCCTTTGGCCCCCCAACTTGGTGCACTTACCCCGCATCTGTGCCTTTCTAGGAAGGATTTTTGGAAATTCTCTTTCCAAAGTTTTCTCTAACTCCCTCCATCCATCCAATTCCTTTGTTACCTTAATTGGCACAACATCAATATTGGAAGAAAAAAGGACTAAGAGGGGGGTGAATATGTCCTACAATTATTTTTATTTCATTTAACAAACCATACCTTTATCAATTATATTGTTCATACAACATTCATAACCATGTGTGCTTATTAAGATATGCAACATCAACCACAAGAGCAAGAATCAGAGTACTCAGCACGAGAACACCATATGTAAGTGGGAAACCCTCATTGGGAAAAACCTGAAACAAAAACATTATATTTCCATGTTTCAAATTTAGTGAGGCATCAACCCCACAAGGAACACCAACCCTACAAGGAGAACCAACCCCTAATTTAGTGAATAACCAACTCCATAAGGAGGATATAACCCCCTAGGATGACCAAGAACAAACTTAGCCACCTAAAGATGTTTGATATCTTGTTTTTTGATGCCATGACCGATGGAGATCACATATTCAACTCACAAACCCTATCTCATACCTTAGATCTTCAAACATGCTCAATCTTCTTCTTCTTGATTTTTCTTTGGATATAATATCTTGCACACATGTTATCAATCATTAATCATCCTTAAAATCATCCACACATACCTACAAAACACTTCTACATGGGTCACACTTTTCCCTCCAAGAGCACTAGTTTAAAAATGAACCCAAAACATCACTTTTATATTCTTTTCTTTCTTCTAACCCAAAGGATCTCAGTATTAAACCTTTGGTTGACTAAAGCATCATTAAAAACATCCCATAACTTTATCACAATAGTCACAAATGACCCAAGTAGGTTGGCCTAGCCAAAAACCACTTTTCATGCACCAACAATCCTCAAAACCTTGCCATTTGAATGAGAAAAATCCCCTCATTCAAAAACCATGCTTAGTCAAGCTCCCATATTCATAAAACATGATTAATATATCATTTAAACAATAAACATGGTCTAAATTTACATTAACCAATCAAATTATTTCATTTAATAGGACCAATGTTCTTTATTCTTCTTAAACACATGTTTCCTTCACCCTCTAGAATCCTCACAACATAATTTTAATAGTATGTAACTCCAAAACATCCAAACTATGTAACATGAAAACTCAATGGAAATGGAATAACCTATAGAAAAATTATAAGAAAGTTATAAGTCATGAAACAATCACCTTCTCAAACCTTAGCCACTTTTGTCTTCACCAAATCAAACTGCCCAAAACATTATTTTCAAATATCATCTAGTTAACACCTTTCTTGGAACAATAAAGATCCCTAAATGAATTCATTGCATTCCAAATTAATCCTTCTCCATCACTAGGTGCTAAGAAGCATCACCTAATCCATCTCGTGCTCCAAAACCTCAAATCATCCAAAAGATCATGTTCTATCCTGCACTAACAAAACTATTATTGTCCAAAACCTGACTCGTAAACATTACCAAACCTCATCATCATGAAAAAAATTATATCACCAAAAATATATCTTAATTATAATTCTAACGATACTTGAATCACCTCATAACTCCACTTGTAGCTCTTGTTATGCCTATTTTATCAAGACTCGCTTTTAATCGCCTTTGACCATTTAACCTAAAAAGGGAACACTTTTCACTTTTTCAGCATCACCATGACCTGAAACCTTCATGAAAATATAGTACAACTCCCGATCTATCATAAATACTAATTTATAATTCATCTCATTTGAAGAACATTTCCACAAACTGAAACTATTCGAAAACAAGCCTTTTCCGATGGGGCTCACATATCACCACATGCTCTAACTTAAATTTATTGAAATATGGGAGAGTCCTATATAACATCTAATCATAAATTTTGAGGAACCAATCAAAATCAAAATTTGCTGGTACAAGAACTTTTCTACAAGTTACTCCTAGCTAGGGTTTCAAATCACTTTACCTTCTTACTAATTGTTCAAAAAATTTGACTATGAAACAACCTCATTATTTTTTTGAAAGCTTCATAACTAACCAAATAATTTATCCCAAAGATCTCAGTAATGCGATATAAAGTACACGATTCACAATGAGCATCGAGAAGGTCCATATTTGCTATAAAAATCACATTGAAACTTACTTGGTTTCATTAAAAATACATATCTTCAAAAATTCTCTTTAGAATGACTGAAATTTGGCATGAATCATAATAAAACCTTCTCTAACTTTTCATACTAACCATATATCTCATATTTTCCTCAAATTATCCACCCACAACAACTTACCTATGTAGACCCGCATGTTTCTCATTGTTATGCTTTCGCAATGAATCCAAATATGCATCATACCTCTGCATTATGACCTGAAACTCATCAAAAACCTCAGGTACACTATCAAAACTTTTCTACCATGATTTTACAATAATGGTCAGCTCCAAATCTCATATCTCTACCTCATTCCACTTGTTAGGGGCTAGAAACAAGCATGAAGTGACCTGACTCAACCATGAACTGACCATGCCGACCATATGCAAACTCATATACACCCATGACACATCATATGGACTATGAATGACCTCATGACATAATCCAAAGAGCTTATAATGACTCAAATCATGATTCTACCTAACATATCAAGCACCAAGATAACACGAACTTCACCAAACCTCATGAACTTCATACTTGACATCTGAATAACATCATATGGGGACACATACAACACTATGAAACCATTTTCCATCAATGGGGTTGACATCAATGACAAAAATAACCCACAATGGCCAAATATTATCCCCTATGTCATTGATGTCAAATATCATTCTAAAACATTGATGATAGCTATACAGATGAAAATTGACATGCAACCTTCAACCACACTTAACCCCCGATGTCATGACAAAGAAGCCAATGTTGAATTTGTGTCACTAACTATAGGAGAATCAATGACTAAGATATGGTATGATCTTCTAGCGAGTTAGAAAAGGGGAGATTTAGAGGCTATGAATGGGTAGTGTAAATTCCCTATGGTTTGTTTTCCTAGCTTGGATATAAGATTTGATCTAGTTTGAAGTGTCCAAATTAACTAACTTGAAACTAACAATCTATGCTCTGCTGAAAGGGAAACTAATCTAAACACATTACAAAACTGAAATATTACAATCAAAAACAACAATTTGCTTCTATTCTAAATAATTAAAATATTTCTACACTAAAAATAAACAAGCAAGATAACTTGGTGTGGTTATTCATCCGTGTTGAGTGTATTGAAACTAAACTAACTCGAAAATAAGAACTTTTCTAAATGATCTATGATGTGCACAACCTCCTACAAATATTCTTTCCTTAAGAACCATAGGGATGGGAAGAAGAGGATCCGTCACTGGGAGTTGTTATTAATGATTTAAACCCTCTTGAAAATCAACTAATTACTTGCAAATGAAAGGAAATTGATTTATACTCTATTTTATATGATGTAACAATGATAAATTGTAGAAATGAAGGAAATAAAACAATAACTCCACCCCGGAATTCACATAACAGAGGTAAATCCAACTGTGATGACTTGTCCCCTCGGTTTATCCTTTTCTTTCTCTCGTGTGTCCATATGATTCCAAGGAACTGGGAATGCATAGGCAGTAGCAAGAGAAAGTGCTTAAGCAATGGAAACTGAAGGTGATCTCGTTGCAATGCAAGTAGAAGAGAGATAACACAAGTGAATGCAACTTGGCTATGCAATTTCCACTATGATTGTGGCAACAATACTATCCAAGATACAAAATTCTTAGGCCCTTTGCTTGAATACAATCATTGAATATATAGAATTGGCTGGGATGTTCCTTCATTCAAAAGGTATCTTTGGAGTGCTAAATCATTGGGTGAAGTGATAAGACCAAAATATGCCTCATCAATGTGCAATAAATGATCTTATTTTACTCTCCTTTTTATCAAGTTTGATGCATTTTGTGACTTTTTTTTTTTATCTAGTATAAGTTATGATGTAATTGTCCATCTTTTGTGGATCTAGTTCTAACATCTAAAACTCTATAATTCCTAACAAAGTGTGTGGAAATTCAGTTTTGTAATAAAACAAAGTTACAATTAGTCGGAAGAACAAAGTATGAAGCAACCATCACATTATTGGGAGCATTGGCTTCAATACGGCCTAGCTCAGGAACCTCCGTGATTAGTTCGTAACTCCATCACACAGCAAAGGAACTCTACCGCTTAGTTCGGAACTCCAACACTTAGTTACGGAACTCCTGCGCTTAGCTCAAGAACTTTCACAATTAGTTTACGGAATAGTTCCTTTGATTTTGGAGCTTCCAAAGTTCCGTAATCAATGGGAATCTATTTATTTTGATAACATCCAAAGGAGAATAGAAATCAATGGGCCTTCCAATCATGAGTAGATCAATAGATTGTCAATTCTTCATACCCCGTAAATACTAATGTAGGATCATAAGGTTGTGTGTCTAGCAAGGTTCCTAGATTCCACATCTATTTATGGGAACCTATTGATAGTGGACAACTATTAAGCACTTGTGATTATAATGCATCTTTAGATGATAAAATATATATACGGACTTCTGTAGATGGATTAGAAGAAAACAATAGATATATATATGATAGAAATACAATAAAGTTTGTAAGATAGGACATTTTCACAAGTAATAAGATAGCCATTTCGTTTTGAGAGAATCATACTTTGTCAACTCCTAATTCAAGGTGGAGCAAGCACCCATTCCTTCAGGAAGAAAGATTATTTGTTTCATTGGTATTTATATTTCTAAGCAATTCATGAAATTTGTGAAGTGTTAATTTTGTAAATTCTTTTGATTCTTTAGTTAAATTATGTTATGTATTTGTCCCTGCAGTATTATATATTAGAATCTTATTTCTTGCAAGCATTTTCAAATGCATTTTCAACCGTGTGTTTATTTCTAAGAAAGTGTGTTTACTTCTACAATGTGTGTTTATTCCCGGTAGTTTGTTCCATTTCGCAAAGAGTGTTTATTTTCAGCAAGTTATTTTATCATGCAAAAGTTTGTTTCATTTCCAAGAACACGTTTAATTTCAAGATTTATTTATTTTAAGAATGAGTGTTTATTTCAAAAAAATTTTATAGTTTAGCTTTAATAAGTCTTTGGCCAAGAAATCCTAAAGACATTGTAAAAACCCCAGAGAAAATTTAAAAATAATAATAATAAATACCTACAATTAATTACCCGATCACTAAGATTTTTCTTGTTGCATATAACTTCAGACACACCCCTAGTTTGAATATGACATCAACCAAGAGTTGATTAAATGAAGGAATAACAACACTCATCATGAAGATGCAATTCAAACTAATTAAATCTATTTAAAAATAGAAGAGGGAAGGAATACCAAGAAATCAAGACTATTTTTAGGAAATTTGGTTCACAAACGTGCCCTAGAAGTCAAGTTAAGTGAAACCACACATGTTAAAATCACACATGAAGAATTATAGAAAAATCTCACAGGATCGCCGCCTACTCGGGCGATGGTTTCAAAACTACCGCCAAGCAAGGCGGCGGTCTTTGCACTAAAGGCCAAAACATGCACAAAATGAAGCAAGAAGCTAGAAGAAAGCATGGAAAAGATGAATAAGGATGTCTAGGCTACAAATATACACTGTGAATGGGTTTAGGAACTCAAACACCTTCTGAAAGGACATGAATCATCATTGGGGAATTTTGTAACCATTTTTCCAACAATGTAGCACATGCAATTTTGGGTGCATACATATTGCCCCCTTGGAGAAGTGCCTTAGCCATGAAAAGGCATAGAACATAGAGTCCGAGTATGGAATTCCTGAAATAGGGGGTTAGAAGCTATACTTGGCACGCCCATGTGTTGAAATGTCATCATCCAAACTCTTGCTATCTCTGAAAATGAAGAGAAGACTCAAGGACAAGATAGATAAAAATATCAAAAATAAACACTAAATCAAAATGAAAAGAGGAATTACCATTTGTGCAGGGGATATAGAAGTATACCCGCACTAACGCTCTAGTCCTCGTGAACATATGCACTCAAAAATAAGTTATAACAACATATATATATATATATATATATATATATATATATCAAAACAAACTCATTTTTGAATTCATTCATGATATCGACTTGGTAATTTTTGACCTCGGGCACATGGTGACGTTTTCATTAAAACAATATTAAAAAAATTGTTGCAAGATTGTGATCATGCCTCCACAAGCGAGGAGATCAACCAATGTGGTCTTAGGTTAGTTTTCCTCACTTGTGTGTTTCTAAACCTAGAATGTGAAAACGTCAAAACTTTACCTATGGGGATCATTTTTTAAATTTCTTGTTTTAAATGATTTTCTATGGGGACCTCATGGTACTATTTTATTTCGTTGAAAATGGTCCCTTTTTACATTTTTAGTGTTCTTAGGTAAACAAAACCGCATACTAAATCAATTAAGGACCGCTGCCCCTGAGTAGGGCGTGGCGATTGCAGAACCACTTGTAGTTGAGTGACTTAATATTTTACTAGGTTTTTTATGATCTTTCTTTTCAAAATATGTCACTAACTTTCTCTTTTTGTGTCTTGGTGGATACAGAAGAAGGAAGAGTATATTCATTGGAGTTGCGAGAGGGAGTGTGACTGGATCCCAGTGATATTGGATCAGTTGACTCAGGATGAGATGGATACTCTTCAGATAGTGAGCATATGGAGGATTTCACAAGTGCCCCACACTACTCCTTCTAGTCACATAATATGTGAGTTGTTATCTTATTGGGATGTAGACTGGAATACCTTCTGGTTGTCGGGTGTTAGGGGTGAGTGGAAGATCACCCTAGAGGATGTGTACCATATTCTTGGGGTTTTGATACTAGGTAAACGATTGAATCTGGATACAAGAGGATCTAGAGCCATGATGAATCTATGGGCTAACTATATGGGGGTGTCATAGTCTCCTTTGGTTCAAAAATGGGATCAAGTGTAGTCATTTTTAACCTTATCACAAAAGAAAGGAACCCCATGCGCACCGACCTATCATCCAGGCGGTCTTTGGGCACTCACCCAAGGCACGCGTGGGTTCCAAGTATCTCTTTATGTGAGTTTAGTGGGAAACATCATCTATGATTCATGTTTAAGAGATTTGAAAGGAAGTAAAACATACAAGCACCATAGAGCTCAGAATGGCTTCTAGGTCCTCACGCAAATCATTCCAGATGCGATAAAGTGCTTAACAAATTTTATAACTTATACCAAAATAGAAAGAATTTGTACAAACATCCATACTTAATCATAAACATAACCAAAAAGAACTATGAGAAAGATGCATGCATCACAATCCTCAATGCTCATATTCATGTAATCTGTAACCTCATTATATTAATCGAGCCATTAAGGTAATGTCAAAGAGAAGTAGGCCGTAGTCATGCTTTATAACTAGATTCATATGATTAGGCTCTCAAAAAAAAATTATAATTCCCATACCTTGATACATCCTTTCCTAAGCACAATTACCCAAACTAACAGAGTTGCAATATTTTTGTAGAGCCTCACCTCTATCTATTTCTCTCTCTTTACTTATAGGTGCTTGTATATATAGGATTTCTAGACTACCAAATCATCCTCCAGTGGCCTCATATCCAATGCCAAGTGTCTGAATGTGGTCCTCCATGCGAGTATGCTCCTCCAGGCCTGAGCTTTCCACTTTTTACCATGATGTGCTTCTAGAAGCTTCTACCATAGGCATGCCCTTCCAGGCCAACTTGTCATCAGCCGACACCTTATCCACTCCTTATGTGTTGTTGGGTCATGCTTTTCACATGTTCTACCAAAAACACCCAATATGGCTAAGTCTTGAACCTTGGTTCTATCTACGCGCGTGCCACGGGTTTCCTTAAAGCCTTCCTTAAACCCTACCCTACTTGCTTTATCCTTGTGCGCTATTCTTTAACTAGGCCTTGCGCGCCTATCCATCTTTTTACTTAGCCAATATTTTAGGGGCCCAACATCACCCCACACTACACCTAGTTCTCTGTCCATGGGAACACTTCTCCAGTGAAAAGAAAGAAAATAGTAGACTTACACCTTGGGAAAAGAATAAGGGGATGAAATAATATGGAAAGAAGAAAGAATGGGGAAGTGATGGAATCATCAGTAATAAGCTATGAAAATACTTTTACAAATTGGCCTCCAACTTATTCCAACCATCGAATTAGTTCTACACTCTCGACAGGTCGCTGACTAGGTGCTCACCTCCTCAAAACTTAGCCCATTTCCTTGTGTGCTTATGGTGTTAGCAATTTTCTCTAACTCTTTGCCTACATCATCTAGTGCATCCATTCTTCATGTAATCTACAGGTATAGTTCCTTCAACCAGTTTTTGATTGAACCCCTTAAGGTTTCAATGGCTTCATATTTTCTTTCGACCTCGGCAAGGATTTTGTCCCTTTTTCCATATTTCCTTTATTCTTCTCTTGAAACTCCTTGAGTTCTGCTTCATGAGTGGTGACCAAGATGTCTACCACTTTGTCTCTATCTCGTACAATTGTCGTACACGGCCTCAGCAATCTGGGAAGCAACTTTTATATCAGCAAGAACCTTGTTGTACTCAGCTACGAACTCCATAACTTTCAATTTATCTTCTTTCTCCAAGTGCGTGGCCACTTCTTCTACAGATTCCAAGGCTAATGGTTTCCTCTCCATGGTGAGGACTCTTGTTAAATCCTCCAGGAATCCCAAGTCAAATCCATACTTCTACGCGGGGGGCGCTAGGTCTAGATGCTTCAATACTATAGCATTATTAATAGACTCCACCTTTTTGTATACCATGCACACCTTGGCCTTCTCATCTTTCAACTCATGCTGCAACTGGGCATTGATTAGTTTCTCTTGACTTAGCTCCTTTTCCTTGCAGCTAGCTCTTCCTCTTTCTTCTTCAGTCCTCTAGATCTTTTATTCTATCATTCCACCAAGAGTCTAGCTTTGATCTCAATGGAGACCTTGTTGAGTGCGTTGCACAGTTGTTCATCCAAGAGCTGTTGAGCATTCACCACTGGATTGTCTTATTTTGGTCCTAGAAATGTTATTATTACCCCGTGGCTTACTTCAAATTCTAGCTCATCAAGATGGGACTCAATTTCCAATGAGAGCATCTTCCTCGTTCTCACAGTATGCAGCCTCCTTGTCAAAAGATGACATTGCCACGAGCTCCTCTTCTCGGAATCGTGCTTTGGAACCGCACACGAAACACTTTGTTGGGGTCATCAATATAACCCATTCCTGGCCTCTCCTCCCCTGCGCGCCTTCTTCCCATGCGAGTGCCCTTAGGAATACTTATAGTTAAAATGGGGCCTCTAGTGTTGCCATGGTCCTTTTCCACACTCTCCTCCTTATCTTCATTTAACACCGACTCAGTGTTGCATTCTAACTTCTCCTCCTCCAAGGTCTTGATGGCCTTTGTTTCTTTTCTCTCCGCCACCTTGGTTATCTGCTCCATTGTAAGTCTTGGAGCCTTCTCGTGTCTACGCACCATCCTCCTCATTTCTCATGTCCCGGTGCCCCCCTTCCTCGCTATCCTCGCACTACACAAAGAGGAACCCCTACTCCTCTTCACCGCCTTCTTCTTCGAATCATGCATGTTGAAAATAGGCGGCCCTTGTTCTCTTTAGGTTCATCTTCCCCACTAACATCTTCTTCACTGTCTTCTTCTTCACCTATGTATTTGTCCAAACTTCCAGTTTCTTCCGAGGCGGTCTCCCTTTCTATCCTTTGCTTCTTCCTAACTAGGGATTCTGGTGTAGGTGACTCTATTTCTTCTTCTCCCAAGGACTCCTTATCTGATGGATTTTCTGGCTCCATAGTATTTTCTTTGACTATGGGCCTCTTCTTGCGCGAATACATGCTTGTTCTAGCGCTTGTCCTAGGGGAACCTATTACCCGTGTATCCACCACACTTGGTATTTTCTTCTCTAGCTCCTTTTCCTCCCATTTGGATGTAGGTCTCTTTCTGCTAGTTGGATCCTTAGGTATAGATACCTCATTTTCCAGATATGTGCCCGTCTTAGATTTGGGTCTTATATGAGGTATACGCGCACCGCAAATCTTTCGCAATGAAAAATTCATGGGAATTGTCATCTAAACTTCATGTGACACGTACATCTCCACATAAATGTGCTTTCCAGGTAAGGGTAGACCGACCCTTTACACATTTCCCGTGATCCCTGATCCAGCATTACAAGGTCCACTTTCACCTTCTTGGATTCTTTGAACATGTTTACTCCCGCTTCAAAGTTTTGAGTGTGAAGGCAAAGGGAGCTTGCACCATGGGCTCCATGTTTCATCCATTAGTTTGAACTTGCCCATGTAGAAATGTTGATACACAACAAATTTAGCTTCTCCTTTGGTGGTCACTGGTAGTTGTTCGGGAATCCTCCATTCCGCCCCAAACGCATTCCTCAGGCATGTATACCATTTCCTAGGTGCGCCTTTTTTCACGGTCGTCATAGAGTCACAGGCATATTTTTCAAATCTTTTTGTGGGTGATGGGTCCTCAGCAGGTACTCCCACATGAATTTTTCCAATGCATCAGGTACTCTAATCTCTGAAAACACAATTGTTAGCAGGACATTACCGAAAAGGATCCTGTCACCTTCCTTTCGCACAAATTGACAATCTCATCCATGATGAACGTATAGAAAAGTTATAGATGGTGCCCTATGAGATTTTCCTACAAACATGAAACCATGGCTTATTGACCTAGGTCCATCTCTCCTAGCCATTTAACTTTGTCACCAGATGCGTGACCATCTTCATTACTAGGTCCTTGATGTCTATGATATCATAGTACCTTGACCCCTTTTTATATGCGTAGGTGGTGATAGTCTCCTTAATTGCCTCTTTATCACCTAGGTCATCTTCCAAACCATCTCCTTCATAGATGAGGCCTATGAAATGTGAGATGAGTTGAGGGGTAATGCGCATCTTGCACCCTGTGAAGTGGAAGTAGTCTTCATGCACGCGCGACATCAACCATTGATGTAGGTGCTCAGGCTTCCCAAAGTAGGGAAACTCAAAGAGTTGCAATAACCCTGCCTTCTCCAACTTGACCTTCACATCATCGTTATAGATGGGCAAACCCTCTGGTGTCCTTTTTTTTGGGCGTACTAACTCAAAGTGCCATCTCCTTTTCGATTGTGCTCAAATGCACGATGATGTATTCGTTTATAGACATGTTTCTTAGATAGGACTCCCACTCCTTCCCTAAAGAACACTCCATATGAGTACTACATTTCGCATACCACTCTTCATTTGTATGTGCATCGTTTTTATTGTTTTCCTTTCCTTTCCCTTTCCCTTCTTGGGTGTGCTAACTAGTTTCTTGGGTGCCATTATCTAGGTTCTCTTCTTGCTTCAATCACTTCTTGTAGCTCTATTCTTCCACTCTTTCCCACTTTGGATCTCAAATTTGTGAAGAAAACTCCTTAAACCCGTGCCCTAGTTCTTTAAACCCTAGCTGGGATAATCTCTTCACAAGATGAAACCTTCTCACCACTTCTCTTACACCCGTGAAATCCCTTCCTTTTGGTTTGCATGAGATCCAAATTAGTTATCCACGCTCAATCTCGTTAAAATTCACATGGATCAGTTTTGGAAGCCCTAGTTTGTGAAGATGCAAAAGCACTTCTTTCTCCTTATACGCAAAGTGAATAATGAAATGCCTTGACCCTTTATTTATAGTTTTTCCTTTTTAAGCATTAAATGTTACTTCACCTACCACCGTAATTTTAACGTTTAATGCATATTTTTCAAACAAAGTCTAACTTTAGCGCTTTAACTCATGCACCTGACCCTACGCAGAAAATCTTCCAACCTTTTGGCATGCAACCAATCCACCTAGATAGGAGACTCTTACGCACACATCACCGATCAAGGTACTTCTTCTATCCCGAATTTTTCTCTCACATACCTCGTGTTGCTTATGCACTTTTTCCTCCTTTGTACGTGGGATCTGAAAGTAGCCTTATCTTGAAACCAACCATCCTTTTCCATCTTTTCTTCCCATGCACCTCTTTCAATAGGGCCATTCAACCGAGATTTTCAAAACAAAATTCCTTGGCACTTTACCCATGATCTCCTTCACATCATTCCACCCCACACTAAAATGATGTGCGGTCCTCTGCGCACTCAAAAATCCTCAAAGAGTAATAAGAGTTATTGCACCCAAGGGAAACACAAGAAAAGAAATGCATAAAGGAAATTCTAAACTAACTGGAAAAACTACCTTATTTACAAACACCAAGAAGACTTATTTATAGTAGGGCTTCAACCTACTCCCATTGAAGTGTCCAGTAATTTCGTTTCATCCAACACTTGTAACATGCACGCACTTGAATCAAGGATGTACGAGATTTTATAAGGACCTAACCAATGGACCTTCAACTTCCCAGGATGGCACAAAAACTTAGAATCATACAATAAGACCATCTGCCCAACCTCAAACTTCTTGTTTCTGATGTGGCAATCATGCCATTCTTTTTCTTTAATTTTTCTGTTGTTTGGATCCACCTGGCGAGTGATCGTCTTTCATCCAGCTTCATCAATTCATCAATTCTCTCTTCCAATGCTTGCTCATCAGCCATCCCTCGCGCGCTATTCGTAGAGAAGGTAACATGAATTCAATCGGTAGAACAACTTCCACACCAAACACCAATTGAAATGGTGTGTCTTGTTTAGCCTTTAATAAGTTGTCATGTAAGCCCATAATACGGCTGATGCCTTGTCATCCCAATCTTGTCTTCCGACATCACAAATTTTGGTCAGGGTATGACTCAATATTTTGTTAAATGCTTCCGTGGTTCCATGTTCTTGTGGGTGATAAGGGGTATTCTTGTGATGAGCTACCATGAACTTTGCTAACAGGATCCTCACGGTCTCATTCAAGAAATGTGTACCCCTATCATTGGTTAACTTAAAGGAAATCCATACCTTGTGATAATGTTTTCCCACAAAAATTTTGCCATTGTGGTCGCTGTGTAGTATTTAGTTGGGGGTGCCTCTACCCACCTTGTTAAATAGTCCATGTAAGTGATTACATAGCTTGTTTTAGTCCTACACGCTGGTGCAATAGGGCCTACGAATTCTATTGCCCATTTCTCAAAAGGTTTAGCGTTAGGGATATGGCACAAAGGAATTTCATCTCTCTTTCTTGGCTTGCCAATGCGTTGACAATGGTCACACGCTTTACAATAGTCCTTGCAATCCTTATATAGAGTTTCCCGCCACAATCCTTGTCATTAAATTTTTATGCGCAGTGGCATCACCTACATAATGTCCACCCGCACTTCCTCCGTGTGCTTCCTCTATGATGGCAAGGTGCTCATGCTCTAGTACACACCTACGTAAAACTTCATCACACCCTAACTTGTATAAGTCCCCACTGATCAACATGTAGGGCACGATGCGTATGACTAGTTGCTTTCTTTCTAATGCCTTCATCCCTTCCGTGCCACACCTTCCTTTAGGAATACTACAATCTCCTCCAAATCAGAGGGCACATGCCGCAACCTAAATAGTTGCACATCTGGCATAGTCTCTTCAATACTCTACGATTTGTCCCTAAATCAATTCTTGATAGATGATCAGGTCCATAATTACTCTTTCTAGGCTTCACAACTACCTGTAAACTCAAACTCTTGAAATAATAGCACCCACCGACATATGCACCCTTGTAGAATGGGATTGTTCACCAAGTACTTTAATGCCATGTGGTCGGTGTAAAATACAAAGGATGTTACCAGCAGATACTGTCTGAACTTGAAAAGCACGTAGATCATTGACAATGCTTCGTGCTCAGTCATGGTGTAATTCTTCTCTGTTGGTGTCAACTTCCTGCTTGCAAAACATAGAGGATGATCAAAAATTCCTTCACTCCACAGGCAAGAACTACTCTAATGGTGGTTCTTGAGCATCTACATGAACAAGGAAGGGCTTGTCCTAAGAGGGAAAATGTAAAATAGGTGTAAGATGACAAGCCTATTCTTTAATGTGTCAAATGCCTTCTATTGCGCCTCTCCCTAATGGAAGGAAATTTTATGTCTGAGAAATTCTTCTAGAGGTGTAGAAATCTTGGCATACCCCTTGATGAATTTCCTATAATAACCCATATGCCCAAGAAATCCGTGCACTCGTGCTCGCTAGTAGGCTCCCCACTCCCATAATAATGTAACCTTGGCAGGATCTACTAACAAGCCCTCCTTACATATGATATGCCCTAATAACATCCCAAAGGGTGTGTAAAAGCAAAGACACACTTTTTAATATTGAGGGATATCCTTAATTTCGACACCTCTTTAACATTAGCCTCAAATTATCACAATGGTCTTTCACTAGCCCATACACGGCGTCCAATCATCCAGATAAACTCAAGAAATTTGTGGATGAAGTCTGGAATGCCTAAACCATTATGCATGAGAAAATAGAAGGAGAATTCTTCAACCCAAAGGGCATGACCGTGTATGAAAAACTTCCCCATTCAGTGGTGAAAGTTGTCTTCTCCTGGTCTTCCTTTGCAATCCAACCTTGGTGTTACACCAAAATCCATCCGTAAAGGAATATATTTCACGCCAATAATCCCTCTAAAATTTCTTCATGAAGGGGTTGGAGAAGGATTGATGACACAAACTATGTTCAGCTCCCTATAATCCACATAGATCCTAATCCACCCATCCTTCTTGATGTTGATTACCATTGGACTTATCCATTTCGATTCTTCCACAAATTCAATGATCCCAAAAGCTATCATTTTGTCTATCTCTTCCTTTACCTTTACGCACAAATTGGGATTCATCTGGTAGGGTCTCTTCCTGACCGGGTGTGCACCATCCTTTAGCTTTATCCTCATCTTCCCAAGGAATGGTGGATTCCTTTGAGCTCATGGTACCCACATGGGAATAAATCCTCAAATTGCAAAAATATCAATGATCTTAGAGACCTCCTTCTCTGACCAGTAATCTCCAATAATAGCTTCCTTAGGTTCTTCTCCTAAGCCGATGTTAACCTTCTTTGTCTTTAAAGGCTCATGGTAAGCACACGCACGAGCATCGCATAGTCCACTTCCTCGCGCATCCCTACATAATGGTTAACATCCAATCTCTCTACTTCCTCCCCATCATTAACATATACTAATTTCCCTTTCTCCTTTTTAAAACACGCACGCTCAAGCTGTATCTCTTTTGTTTCTTCTGCCTCTTCTTCAAATCGCACCTCCAAACCTAGTCCACCTAGCAGTTCCAATAACCTATCTTCTACCATGGCACTATCCCCCATGGTAAGGCACTTAACAACCTGCAATGCCTTATCAACTGATGGCTTGGTACTTTAGTACTCAAACATTTGAATGAGGTAAGCTGTTAGATCTTGCGAATTTCCTATTTGGCATCATGTCTCAGAATGTATGTACCATGCGCATGCATAATCTTGTAGTGTAGAATACAACTTGTATACCCAAAGGGATGGTGGAAAAGCTTCCATGCCATCTCTCGGACCTTCTCACAAGCTTGGAAGTGGAAAGATGCAGATTCCTTACCATGGTAGTCCTTGATGGTGGTGGGCATGTTGCCCAAAAAAACCGACAAAGAGAGTAATTCTCACATCACGCCATTCTAAAAGGCTCTCTAATGTGTAGCCCACCACCGTGCCATTGTGTCGAGAAGGACATAACTTAACATCCCCTTCGTACCTTCTCCTCCTTCCACTTGAAATTCCATCTCCTATAAAAATATCTTAGGTAGGGCCCTCTCCCGAATAGTTAGGTAGCTCTTTTCCTCCTAGGTGATAGACTATAAGCGCCTTTGTTACTTTTTTTTTACCAATCCTCTCAACTCGTTGTCCGATAAATTCAAAAGTTCCATGCACCTAATTTTCACATGCTAGATGGGTGGTGTCACTTAATGATCGAGCATCCTCAACCGCATAACTCCATCGTAGGGATGGATTATCTCTGGATCTCTCGATTGAGCACACATATATCCTATCCAAGAACTCTTCCCCAAAGGTTCAAGATAGGTGCCGACTTCCCATCAACCAAGGGTATAATAACCTACTCCTCTTTATTTTCAAAGTTGATGTACCCTTGTTGAACCGAAGGTCGCATTATTCTTGTAATACCATGGGCACCCAAGTAGTGTTGGGAAATTGTCTACCTTAGCAAGTGCCAAGACTTCAAAGTATCCGAGAAACTTAGCTCCACGGATAGTGATAATTGCATCCTTTAAGACACCAATGGGAATTACCTTCATTTTTTTTTCCATATACAACACTTTTGAAGATGGTTGTGATGCAGGTCTCCCCATCTGATGCCATGCATCAAAAGTTAGAACATTGATCCAGCTGCGCATGTGTCAATGAGGATATTACTAAGGAGCCATCCATCTACAACTGCATCCAATGTGATCTCTTTTTCATAGTCAAGGTTGTGAGGAGGAAGTTTTGCATACAGGGACCTACCTCTTGCCCTCTTCTCCGGCGTGTGGTACCCTTTCCCTCAACTATGCTCCTAGCAAGGGAATAACATTCTCTTGCCTTAACATCTTACATACTTCCTTGACCTCATCCAAGTCATTCATTGGTGCCTCGACCTTCCTCCTTTTCTCCCCCTCCTAGAATACTCCTTTAGACAATCGGATTTATCCTTGTAAACTCCAAATGACATCTAGGGTATCTTGATATACTTCTTTTTTGATGCGTAGGGTCTAGAGTACTTCCCATGAACTACTTCCTCTCTTAAAACCAGGCCCTCGCCTTGGTATCTCCTTTTGCATGCAGCCTCTTCCCTTGTTGTTACTAAAATAGGTTCCAAGCTCGCATCACGTGTCACCCACAAAGATCCATTGTGTGTACTCTTTGTAATGCTTACCATTACAACACCGTTTTCCTTCATTCTTTATTGATTCATGTGCTCAAACATCTGTGGCACTTTTCATACTTATGTTTCTTCCTGCACCATGAGCACTACAATAGGTCTAGGCACTCTTGTTTCTAATGTTATGTAGACACACAATTAAAACGGGTTCCTTGTGGGAACTCAGTCCTTCCTCCTCCATGGTTACCATGACCACGTAATCTTCCATGAAACCCCCTTCGTGCATGCCACTATATGTGCACTCCTCATAGCGATGATCATACCCTTTAGAACTACGAAAATGTGGTTTGGAACATCCCATGATCAATGGCCTCATGGATCGATCAATGAGCCTGCAATCCTTAGATCATGGGTCAGAGAGGTGTAGATATTACAAGAAGAAGACACATTCTTCCGATTGCACGCTATAACAAGGGGAATCTACTTGGATCATGATCCCCATGACAAATTTCAAAGTCTACTGTCATGATGCATGCCTCTTTGGGGACAACTACCGTTGACATTCCCTCTACTTCACAATTTGTACACTATAAACCACCGCGAGTCTCATGGGCTAAGTTCACGGATAACTTCTCTACCTACTTAGCCATATCAACAATTTGAGCCTCAGGAATGGGCTAGCTCCAATATTAACACTACCAACAAATTTCTCGGTGCGTAGAGCAACTTCCAACACCTCGCATGGGTCTATGAAAATTTTATGAGATAAGGCCTCGGTAAAATGTGTGATCAATCCTCTAACAAACCACCTGAGCATGCTTTGTGAAGAGTGAATATCATATGATAACTTATATAAGAGATTCTTAAAGTGCGCATCATACTCCTGTACATTCTCTACCATTCCCTATTGAATCTCTTTCAGGGCACTAATGCTCTTTTGTTCAAACTTAGGGATGTGGAATTCTACGAAGGTGTTCTTTAAAGTAGTATAATCCACCACCATTTGATGAGAGTCATATTTCCTATACCGAGATATGCATGCACCCTACAATGTTGTTACAAATTGACTAGCCTTCACTCCGAGGTTGTAATCCCTTTGCATGCCATAAGCAGCTCACACTTGTGAACATGTTCTCGCCACATCTTCAATACCTCTATAATATGGCAAGTGTAAAGACATCTTAAGCGAGCCTTGGTTTCCTCCGATGTTTCCTCCACCACCGGATCTACTGAGTCCCGTGCCTCCCGAGCCACCGTGATCCACCGAGAACCACTAGGTCCACTGTGTCCTATCCCTCCCGACTCCATCGATTCACGGGTAACCATCGGGTCCTATAGTAGTTGTGCTAAGTGTCCCAGAGTTTCACCGAATCTGCACTAAAAGTCTTTGATAATTCCCCACTACCACTATTGTACTCTGCACCACTCCCTTACATGAGACTCCTCTAAATACTAGAATATGTGTAGCCATAGAAGTGGGAACTAAAAATTGTACCTCCTAGGCACATATCTGTACACTTCCACTAATACCAACTGGTCAATGATACTCCTTCCTTGTTGTGGAAAACCAAGCACCGGTGGTTTAGTCATTGGGTGGGTTCGAGATACGTGCCAAAAATATTCTTTCTTCGCGTGACGAACTCTCATTAGAAGTCTGAAGGGTCTCTCTTATGCACTTGCCAAGATGGGGTAAACACACTACTCAGTTCTACATGGTCCACGTGAACCTTAAATCCTTCTTGCAACGTTTGCCTCCATATATGCATCACACTTGTAGCTTCATGTCATCTAGCAATCTCCCTTTCATGCACTTCACTATACTTGAGTCGTCTCTCCTCCCTTTCCTCTCTCGTTGTAATATCTGCCATCTTCCTCCACCCTAGCTCCCTCGCCCAACACTCAGAATGGTTTAGCCAACCATTGGAAATGCCTCTAAACTCAAAGTAACAACTAGGATCTTCATTTCTAGAGGGATATCACGTAGAAATGATCCTCTAGGATCCCACAAAATTCAAACTCCACAACTTTCGAGTAAGAATATGTGGAAATAGCATACTCCAGAGTGTAGCTAGCTAACACACCTTCCCACTAATGATCCACAACACAAGTCCATGTTAGATCTGCATCCTACAGCCTTTAGTATTCTTCTTGGGTCCACGTGCATGATCTAAAATACTAGCTTGATGTAGACGTATATCTTGAGAGCCAATTATAGAGTTCTACTTTGGAAACAACAGAAAAATGTTTCATATAAATCATGTTAGAGGTTCTCTTCTACCCATCTACGTGCATAAAACTCAGTCCGATTGATGAATCTCTCGAGTAAATTCATCCTCCATGCTTTTGAACCATGATTCAACACTTTTAGAGTTAAATGTTATGTCATTACTCATTAACTAGATCATGATGTATGCCATTTCCCTCTACAACTTCAAAAGAGGTCCTCGACAACGGAACCAAGATGTAGTCATTTTTACCTCTTATCACAAAATAAAGGAACCCTATGCCATGACCGACCTATCACACAAGCAGGTCTGGGCACTCACTCGAGGCACGCACAGTGCCGAGTCTCTCTTTATGTAATTTTAATGGGAAACATCATCTATGATTCATGTTTAAGAGATTTGAAAGGAAGTAAAACATATAAGCACCATAGAACTCGTAACGGCTTCCTGTGTCCTCGCAATCATTCCAGATAGAAAGTTCTTAACAAAATTTATAACTTATACCAAAATAGAAAGAAGTTGTACAAGCATCCATACTTAATCATAAACATAACTGAAAAAAGAACTATGAGAAAGATGCATGCATCACAATCCTCAATGCTCATATTCATGTAAGCTGGTAACCTCATTACATTCATGGATCCATTATGAATGTTACAGAGAAGCAAATCTGCGGTCATGCTTTATAAATGGACTCATATGATTAGGCTCTCAAAATAAATTTATAATCCCCATACCCTTGATACATCCTTTCCTAAGCATAATTACCCAAACTAACAAAGTTCTTGCAATATTTTACAGCCCCCGCCCTCTATCTATTTCTCTCTCTCTTTACTTCTGCAGTGCTTGTATATATAGGATTTTTGGACTGCCAACTCATCCTCTAGTAGCCTCAGATCTGATGCCAAGTGTCTGAATGTGGTCCTCCATGTGAGCATGCTCCTCCAAGCCCGAGATTTCCACTTTTACAATGATTTGCTTCTACAAGCTTCTACCGCAGGCATGCTCCTTCATGGGCCAACTGTCACTAGGTTGGCACCTTATCCACTCCTTATGTGCAATCGGATCATGCTCTTCACGTGTTCTACCAAAAATTCCCAATATGGATAAGTTTTGAACCTTGGTTCTGTCCGTGTGCACGCCATGGGTTTCCTTAAAGCCTTCCTTAAACCCCCCTGAGCGCTTTATCCTTGTGCGATTTTCTTCAACTAGGCCTTGTGCGCCTATGCACATTTTTGTAATTTTGCCAATATTTTAGGGGCCCAACATCAAGGTTTGATCTATTCCAACTGTTCCCATCCCTATTATCTCTGTAAGGCCATCTTGGGTATCTTGGCCTCGTGGTTAATCAGGGACAAGGGAGGTGATACACTACTCTATTGTTGGGCTCCCATGATTACACAGATTGAGGCACATGGTTATATCTACCCCTGGGGAGAAGACATACTTTGCAGCACTTATCATGACCTATATCAGATTGTTAGACTGTGGGGTATTTGAGCCATCCCACATTGGTTATCAGCTGGGTGTATGATTGGATCATCCCCTATGGGAGGGGAGTACCAGTACATGACCCATGGTCCATTAGGGCTGCCAAATGGACATCGATGATAGTTCTTAGAGTTCCACACAAGCCAGTGGCTTCTTTTTCCACATCGACATGGTAGCCACCCCCATTCCATGACATGGTATGGTTTGGGGACATAAGGGGACCATAGTGGTGGCTTGTTCCACTAATGTTCAGTTTGTTGATAGGATGGGGAAGCTTGAGATTCACCCATTTGGCTGATTTCCTCAATAGTTTGGCCTCCCCGCATTGATATGCTGGCCGCTTAGTGGCACTTATGCATAGGACTATGAAGGAGGCCTGAAAGGGGCCTCGCAGAGATCCATGTTGGACAACACTGGTTCCAAGAGTTCTTATCACATTTAGGTGAGTTATTCGTGCCCGATGGGTAGTTTTTTCCACTCCTACACCCCTACTCCAAATTGGGGCCACACCTTCTCACAACAGAGATAAGGATGAGCCCATAGACATAGAATCCAACTTTGATGAGTATATAGGGATGAGACCAGGAGAGCATACTAGCAGAGAGGAGACTAATGACAAGGGGTTGGGAGGTGAGGCTAGTGGGGAATCTTGGATTAAGGAGGAAAGCAATCCCTGAGTGGCATGACACACAAGACATTATGAGAGCAAAGTGGGATGATGTAGCCACAGAGGAGGAGACACTTAACTCTGAGGGACCACTTTTTCATTATGGATAGGGGGTGATGAGTCCGTGGTGGCACAACATCCTTCCTCTAGTTTTGGGGAGGCCCCGTAGCCATTAGTAGCAGAGAGATGAATAAACCACTAATCCTACATGGATTCCTAGAGATCTGAGTATGTTGATCCTCTTCTCTTTGACCTTGTTAGTTGGAAATATTAGCTGGTATTTCTTTTGTTTTATTTTGTAACTTTCTAACTCATCTTTTCTTCTTTGTTTCTACTTACACCGATCGCACAGGAGTGATGAGAGCTCATTCAATGGGTGTGCATAGACACCTTGTTGATCCCTTGAAGACTGAAGACTGGTGACGGCGAGGATATCGAGACAACCACTTGTAGCTAGAAACCACACTCGATGTGTTTGCGCCCATCTTGAGGGAAGCGAGAGGTTATTACCTCTCTCCATACTCGAGTGTGACCGTATAATAAACAACTAAGTGTTTATTGAGGTGGAGTTACTCTCATAGTGATACCACATCCAATGGTGTGACCACGAGCACTCCCTCAATTCGACATTCTCATCGTCGTTGCCACTAAAAAAGAGTCCGGACTCCATTCGTGCGCCATCTCAAGGGTCCCATAGGGATTGATAGGTCGATGGGCCTTTTTATTACTTAGTTGCGATTTTTTTGGCATTATATGATTTTTTGCATATTTCAGGTGCTCATTCAGAAGTGTTTTGATCATGCCTAACTCATGATTCCATTGTATACAAACTTGATTTATTATGATGTGTACATGCTCTTATTTTTGGTTCGGTAATTCATTATATTTGAGTTTATTTTTCTGTTAGATCAATTCACATGTGTACTATAGATGCTTAGAACTTCCATTTTTATATGCTTTTAGAATATATGCGGTAGATATGCATGCTAATGTAATGATCTCTTTTCCTTCTTTTTAATGCTGATATATGATAATGTAATCACATTGTAATATTGAACTTTAGTTTCTCTAAGCAACTTTTGGTACTTCATATTGTTTTGAAAATGTGGCGAAAGAGTGATATGATAAGTGAATGAACTTTCCCGCTCCTAACTCCACGCAACCAAGAAGATGCGAGGACTCAACACTAATAGTCAAAAGGGGCACAAGTTGTAGAAATTTGTTGAATGGTAATGATGAGAGAAAGACAAGGATTTGACAAAACCAAATTGAGGCACTACAACCTCACTCTACTCAAGTTTTCTTCATAGTTTAGAATGTGAATTTCTTTCCATTTTATATAGACTTATATCCAATGGATGGCCACTTGGTTGAAAAATATGGTTTTGAGGTTTTAAACTCTTTTGGAATTTTAGACATCTAATTCACTTTGTTTTGACTTATGATTTCACAATATTTGAATGAATTGTTTCTAACTTTAAAGTTTGTCAAAGAGACCCCCTACACCTTTCCCCCTGCTACTTGCAGTAGGAAGTGTGGGCTCACCACCATGGACAGGGCATAGATGATTAAGGGCACTTCCATCCTTTCCCAACCCTACATCACTAGTAAGAGACATAGGCTCAACACCGAAGGTTGGTAGGGAAAAGAAATGTGTAAAATAAAACATTTTCTGGGATTTCATTTGACTTATTTATCTAGGAAAAATTTCTAGAATGTTCTTATTTCCAAAGAGATGTATATGGGTTAGATGCGACACCATGAAGCTTCTAAAATAGACTATAGACAAAGATACATAGTATAGAAGAAATTATAAATAGAACCAAGTATGTAGGCCTTTGGTATGATTACTATCAAACCTTTCTCTTATCCTTCTTGGATTGATGAAATGATTCAGTAAATAATTTATGACACCGTGAAGGCTCAAGAGATATGATTTGAATGTTTTACCAATGTTTTTATAATTTTTAGGAATTGCAATAAGAATAAGTCCCTTGATCACAAATTTGTGAAATGGACTGCCAATGAAAATGCAATGTGAATGTAGTAAAATACATATGGAAATGCAAGTGAGACTACATGTCATGATGTCAAGGTGAATAAAGTTGAAAAATATCAAATTCTTCACCCTTAAAAGTACACAACAGAGAACCATGATCCTTAAACTTTTCATTCTCTTGGACAAGGTCCCGCCATTCTGGGTTTAAACTTACAACCCTCTCCCGTATGTGTATGTCCAATCATTAAAATTGTTTGTTTGAAAGAGGAATTTGTGCACCTCTTTTTCATGTTCTTGAGATATGATGTGTGAGTGAGCATGACTATGCTACTTGGCCTTGTTTCCTATGTAGAGTGATGTGTTTACTTGTGAAACTTGTTGAATGATGAGGCCTTTACCCATAGATATGGAAATCTTAGATTCCAACACAAATGGGTTAAAACGGGGTTTAGAATTAAACCCTCAGAGATGGTTTTGATGGGTGTCATTTCAATCTCAAAGATACCCTTCTTTATTTGTTAATTATATCATATTTACACCTAGACCTAGGTCGTTGGAGGGAAGAGATGCTAGACCAAGAAGACTACCCATCCCCTATGGTTTATACGGGAGGAAGATTGGATCATCACTATATAAGTGTTTCATAATTTTCGTTATGGTTTTAAAGTGGACACTGTTTCCACATATATTGATTTACCTAATCTATTTTTTCCGCCTCAAATGTTTTTGGGTGAACAACTTCAACCTTTGGCACACCCGAGATGATCGGGACTAACTCTTTTGATGGAGGTTGTTTTTTCAATTGATTCATAGGAAGTTCATACTCCATATGGACTCCTTTCTTCTTCTTGAGTTTTTCTAAGTGTATATCGAAGGGCTTAGGATCCCCTTGAGTGATGAAGACCTTCCTCAAATGGAGGAATCTAATCTCCTAATAGGGTAGAAGGGATAACCTTCATTCGATGAATCTAGGGTCTCCCAAGGATCATGTTATAACTTGTTTCCCTATCGATAATGTAAAAATCCTTTAAGATTTTTTTGGACCAAGTATGACTAGAAGATATATAGTTCCAATTTTGGTCACTTTAAGATTATCGTACCTCGTAACGTGATTCTTGTAGAGGAACAATTTTTCTCTCCATATCCCAAATTCTACAAGAAAGAGAAGGGAACAAAATTTACAACATCCCCATTGTCAATCATGGCTCTCTTAATGAAATTTTTATAAGCCCATACTTGTAAAAATAAGGCAGGATCAACTCTTCAAGAAATTTCAGCATTAGATGACATCTTGTCTATATTAAAAACAACCCCGTTATCCCTATCCTTCGTCCCGGAGGATGTATTTAAAAGTCAATATGATTTATTTGAGTGTTAGGAGGTGGGGTAACATGGATTAGATGATGAATACCTAATGTATTGAGTAATGCAAAATGATGCGTAGGTAAATTCTTCAAAAATCTAGAAAAAAAAACATGAGAAAAGGTCTTGTAAAAATATGATATTAAATCATAGGCTCCTACTGGTTTTGAGATTGTAGGAACATCATCTTGTGGGAAGGAAAGAGTGGGTATGGGTTTTGAAACATACTCCCTTGTCTAATTTTTTACATTAATTTCACGCTCAACCTCTAGCTCAACTAATCCCAATATTTTTGTATTATCATTTGAACCAAGGTTAGGAGAAACTCGAGATGTCAGAGGTTGAGGCTTCATGGTCATTGTTTCCTATAGGAATACCCTTGTTTATATTTTGAGGATTCACTTGGAAATCCTCAAGATGTTTTGGGTTCACATTTTCAGGTATGATAGTCCGATATGACTAGGCCGCAGGTTTGTTTCCGTGATTTTCTAGGAACGTGTCTACAAAGAATTGTCTTTGGTTTCGTGAAGTATCCGGAGAAACTTATTACAATCATGGAAATTCCTATCATCATGACCTTAAAACTTTTGGAAACCACAATTTAGGTTATGGTTGTAATCTCTCGCATTTGATATGCGTCTTGCTATTGTTAATTATAACCTCGGTTGTAATCTTGAAACTAGTTGTTATAACCATGATTTTATAGCCCTTGGTCGAGTTTTGATACCGGTTTGGGCCTTGGGTTTTATTTGATTTTATGGTAGATGATTTGCATCAATCGTGTGTTGATAGATGACACGGTGTTAGGGCCTCTTTAATTTCCAAAGTTTTTTAATTGTTAGTATTACCATTATTTGTGAAACTAGCGTTCTTTGATTAATCGGTAGCAGTATTTATGATTGCAATTCATGCCCCTAGGTCCTTTGTTTTTCACCATTGTATTGATAATTTTGATTTGGGGATACCAATATTCTATTGGGACCATAGATCTTATGCCCCGCCTGCCATAAAGAACTTGGTCAATCCAAAGTGCACCTTCCAATACTTCTTCATAATTACTGAGTAAAGGAAACTTTTGGACTTCCTTTCCACTTCTCGATTGAGCAAGTGAAGGAAAAGATTGCAAAGTTCCATCCGGTCCATATTGGGTGCACTTGCAGAATTAATAGGGAACTGGCGCACCATCTCTCGAATGAAATGGGTGACAAATTCATTTTTCTCTTATCTAATACGCAAGAACTCCCTAACCCTTTACACAAAAACTTGTTCATGTCAAATGCTTTGATGAACTCATAAAAAAGGAATGTATATAAGCTTCAGAATACATTAATACCAATCCAATGTGATTCATTAATGAGTCTTTAGAAAGATCTTAGCCATTACAACATCCCAAGGAAGTAATTTCTCGATAAGAATGGATAGGCCTTGATACGAGCGTTCGGGTTTCCTTCTCCCTTAAATTATGGAAGATCTAGAAATGGGTGTGGAAGCATGACACCATGTATGGTGAAGTCAAGAGGCTCTTTAAGTACTCAACGTATGTACCATTGTGTAAGATTCCACCTATGAATATCCTTGATGAGGAGGCAAAGGAGGAGGAGTTAGATAAGATGCATTATAAGAATTGATCTGGAACATATGGGTTCGCTTGATATGGCATGTAGGGAGCGGGAATGACATATGATTCCATCTATGAGGTTTTGAATATATGTGCATGTAAGTATGGATAGTACCAGGATATGGAATAATAAGAGGAAAACTAGGAATGTTCCATTATCTATTATGGTGGAATTTTAGAATGCACTTTGACCATTCCTTACGTAGGATAATCTTGATAAGGATGAGGACCCATCCCTAGTGTGTCTAATCTTGTGAGAAGATCACTTGGATTTGAATGAATTGGATAACCTTGTTGTCTGTGATATTGCATCGTTACTCATTGGAAAGGATATATCCTTTGTTGTCACAATCGAATACCTCGTGTTCATCCCTAATGCATGTGTTGGTTTTAAAGTCGGGAACTTTCTAGTTCTCTAATCCTCCCTAATAAAGTAGAAATGAGATCATTGGGAGAGGATTGAGTCCTTTTATGGTGCCCGTCTACGTAGGGTTTGATTGAGTAGTCTCATGATATGCTATCATGAATTGGTTGGTGTTCTAATTCTTGTCTTCCTTAAGTAAGAATCTTAGGATAGGCATTCAAAATCTAAGAGGATTTAGCCTTCATTATATCCAAATACTCATCTATCTAACGAAGAGGATTAGCTATTCAGTGTAAACATATCATCTTTTGTTGATGTGCATGGCAAGTGTGAGGTCTTGACAAGACTCTATGGTAAGAACCTTTTCCATTTGTGATTACAATGTGGTTCGCATTAGGTTCGTTGTATTGCATGTTTAAAAACTGATCAACCTCCTCCATCCTTACATAGCTAATAGGGTTTGAAGTGTAACTATGGGAGGTTCGGACGTTGCTAGTGTAATTTTTACCCCATCTCGAAAGAGAAGGGACTCATTGTGGTTGAACGTTGGTGTAATATCTATCGAGCCAAATGGAACACTAAAATATCTTCCAAAAATATTTTAGAAAGTATTAAATACCTATCAAAATAGGGGTAGAAATGGAAAGATGAGGTACTAATAATGAAAAAGAAAAGGAAACAAAAGGAATTTTTTGTTTCACATCAAAATTCACTAATTCAGTACGAGATGAAAATTGTACATGCAACTCTTGACCGCGCACTCTCACCCCCAAGGTTGTCTTTGGAGAGCTGATTTTGAATGTGTGTGGCTAACTATAGTAGGATTCGGTGATTCAAGATCTAGTAGTGGACCTCTGTGAGCCGAGCCTGGTAAGGCATTAA